>SMSR01009546.1:0-72139 GCA_019453355.1 Ceratina japonica
AGCATACGTGTGTTGTGTGTACCGTGCGAACACGGCAGGACTTTCGGAATAATTAAAACGAAACTGGGTTATTCCACTTATTTGTCTTAAATGCAAACGAGTTAATAAGTATATAATCTCATTTTGTTCGAGACCGAGAGTTCGTTAATTTGATACGATGGCCAAGGTACGGAATTAACACCGACTAAGCAAATAGACATTTTCCCAAAAGTATTCAGTGCAACGATTTTTTGGTTGTTACAAATTTAAATTTATTAACACACATATTTCAATTCAGCCGTTTAGACATAATACTACTATTATTATTATTTAGAATACCAGACATAGACTAATGTGAACAATTGACATAAAATATATTTATTATCAGAAAACAGCAGACGATTGATTTAATTTATTGATGAGATGTTATTTGAATATTCTAGAAGGTATCAGAAATATCTGTACATAGTATAGAGTAAATAAAAAAAGTGACAAGCCCCCTGACCTAGCACCTTTAGACTTTTATTTACGAAGGACTTTGAAAGGACAAGTCTATATTTTACAAATATTTTCTTAAAAATTAAAATTATCGTAAAAATGACGCGCCGTGTAACAGAGCGAAACAATAAATTTTTATCAATAATAACGATCGACACGTGGAAACGAGAACGTACGACATTTAGTTCGTACATTTTAATAAGGTTTCAATAAATTTTAATTCACAATTTATATGCGACATCCTTTTTATCATGATTAACTGCAAGCTTTCGAATCGCGTATAAATCGGTGCAGAAGCCTTTAATTTATAGAAACTTGCCCAACAATAGTTCGGCTATTTTTGAACATAAAAGTGAGCGCCTGCTTTTAAATGCATCCTGATGTTGACAACACGTGTACATGCGAATTGAAGCAGGCTGGCTGGTAAATTTTATTTCGACGCGCCACGATTTTCCATTGAACATCGACTATCTGAATAAATCAATTCGCCGCGCAATTCACGTGTGACACTTCAGCGATAATGAGCCTCTGCCTTGAAACGGCTTCCACGTATGTACGCATTTACCGAACGCGTAGACAGACAATAGTACTGCACACGTGCATACACACATTTCGATCAGGCTGTTGGGACAGAAAAGGAAATTCAATTTCTTGTGGGGAAGAGCATCAATAACGCGAAACGCACTTGACCAAACATCATCTGTAGAAATAAAAATGAAGCTAACATTCAATGCAGTAAAAGAATTATTTTTTCGCTTCACATAAATTGAGTCCAAAATACGTTTATTTTACTGTGTAAAGATGAAATCGTTCGTATCCAGGTAAAATCTATCGAGGAATTCAACTCCCTTTATGTGAAAAAATTGTTTGCATAAATTTATTTTTTAAATATTTAACCCTTCCTCACCCCACGTTAGGGTGTTATCCTATACTCATATTTCATAAATTTTAAGTTTCTAAAGGTAGAGAAAATAATGGCGTGCCATCTGGCAAATAAAAGAATTATATAATACATTTTTTTGTAAAATCACATTTAATTTTTCTATTATATAATCTATACTACAAATTTCACTTTCAAGAAGCTCCAAAAAAATGAAGTTAAAGTATTAAATACTTTATTTATTATAATAATTTTTGCCACTGGGGTACATGTAATTTCAGTGCACCGAGTACGTTACGCCAGCGAAGTGTGGTGAACAAGGGCTAAATTTCTCTATAAAATAGATGGTTAATCGCTATTTGAATTTTTTTCGCATTTTTTCTGTAGTCGTATTACTTATGTATAAAGAAAACGCGTTGGTCGATTCACAATGAGAGCCCCAGAGAAACGCATATACAAGACGGGTTAATAATTCTTCAGTTCTTATAGTTATGTATGTCAGATATTTGCTTCTCTGATGTTTGATGCCCATCAGAAATGAACTTTGAAAAAAGTCTATGTACAGAAAATCCTACGCAACATACACATCCATCGTATCAATGTCGCCTGAAAGAGAGGTATACTCGTCTTATAGTAGGTGTAAATTTACTATGGAATATTCAACTTCCGCTCTTACGTTTTGTAAAGAAGCCTCAAACGAAATTGAACATAATAATCAATAGAGAAACGCAGTTAACCTTTTGAACTTTAAGATCTAGTTGAATTCATATAATTGTAGGTATTACAGATATTTTACACTTTAAACAATGTTAATCCTGTTTAAACAGTGAAGACTTGTTAGTTCATATCCGACACGTAGCTTATTAAGCATTATTTTCGGTTGTGCACTATTCTGGCATAAATTGTTGAAAACTAGAAGATTACATAACATAACGTTTAGACTTGCAGCAAGCTAAAACAATGATGTTGATTCAACATATTTCACCGAGCAATGGCAAACAGTCGTATCGGCCAGAGTAAAACTTAATAAGATTCAAACAAACCAAGCGTTATGTATGTGTGAATTATAATATCGATCGGAGTATCTAAAGAACACTGGAATATTTCGATACACAGTTTAAACTGTAAAGTGAGTAGTATTTTTATAAANCGGCGTATTTTGAAGATATAAAAATACACGACGTTTAGCGTGTCAATAAATTCAACAATTCACGGTTAAATAACATCGAAAATATTCGAAATACCAGACCGGAACGAAAACCGTATCCACTCGAAAGCACGGCGTAAAAATCTCCCCTCGTAAAACGTTGTTCCGTCACTGCGTAAAATTTCATAAAAATTCAGGCGCGCCGTGGACTGTAGTGTAGGGTATCACAGAATGCACGACTTTTCTTTAGAGATATAATAAATGATGAAATTTTGAGTGGAAACTTCTCCTTCCAGTTCTTGCTCCGGTCATTATTAAGGAAGTAATTAACGATAACAAACCAATGGCATGTCGCTCACAACTGTCGTGTACACCAACGCTAGGCCCCACTGCGCGGTCTTTCACATTATGATATTTTGTAACAGATTTTTTACGATTTTCTTTATTGAAAATGGCAATTAATCAACTCACTCATCACGTGGATGATAAGTAATTCATTTATTTCATTAAATAAGAGAAAATTTCAACCCCATTGCAGAACTGGAATCTCATGCCAGTGCACAGCACTGAGTGGCAGCTATGCTCGACAAGTGATTGGTTTATTTCTTTCGTTAATAACTTGGTTAATAATGGTTGGAGGAAAAAGAAGAAAATGGATTTTCGACTTAGATTTTCAACTTCTTTCACTTCCACAGAAACACATCGTGCATTCTAGGATATCGTGTATATACGTATATAAGTTTAAGTCACGCAGCGTAGAGAATATTTTGGGCGAAACAACGCCAATGACCTGTCAGAAAAATAATTTAGAACAGTCCGCGCACGGTGTCACGACTACCTACGTGTTCGAAGTTTCGTGACCAGCCGCCCGGCCCGACTACTGCCAACAGGTGCATATCGCTTAATTACCTTTTCTTTTAGGAATTAATTACCCCCAGCCACTTAAAAATAACCTCGCCCCCGTACATAATGCCATTTAATAACCCAACACAGGTTGGCGTGCGGCCAGACGCGATTGAAACCCAACATGTTACGGAAAATCGCGGAAAAGGATCCTATCGATATTGAAATAATCCTGAGATTAGGAAACCGGTCGGAAACACGGTATATCTTCCGAAAAGGAAAATTTATATGCAAAATCATAGAGCAAACAGAAGAAAAATAAATAAATAATGCGCATAAGTAGAACTTATTAAGCATTGGACGGATCACAGAAATAACACATATATTACTGAGTGTTTGACCAGCTTTTTTAACCCATTCACTTATACCCACTGTGTCCACTATACTGTACGAAATAAATAACAATTTCGCGAATTTCACATAAACCGATTAATAGATTAATAGATTAATACATTTTGTACTTTTTAGAAAATTAAACTTCTTACTCGCTCGTGCTGGTTGAACATTAAATGTTGCACAAGATCAACAAAGAAAGTACAGTTCTTTCATGTTAAGAAAAGAATGTTCCCAATTTCGAAGTGCTTCACGTCTTCGAGAGACGCGAAGAAAAAATCTAGTCGGTTTCATCAAAGAGAGCTTGGTTATCGTCTAGCTCGAGGCTGTCCTCGAAGTGAAGCGAAGGCAAAGCGGAAGCGCGTTACCAAAACGTCATAAACTAAAAAGCACGGCGACTCGAGGTAGAAACGAGACGAGACAGGGACGGCTGAAGGGTGGCGAGCTTCTTCGGATGAGGCAAATGATGCTCGAGAAGCGACAAATTCCATGGAAAACGCGCCCACTGGACTCCATTCCATACTACAGTATCGCGTACGAAGTTGCGCGCGTGATGTCTTTTACCTTCGAACAACTCGAGACAATAGGCGTTCTCTACGTATGAATACGAGACGAGAAGTCCTTGTCGGTATTTCCTCGTCGACATTGTGTCGACGCTCGGGCGGTCCATTGTATGTCCCGTTCTTCAAACTCAGTCCGAATACGTGCAAAACAGAGCGAGCGTGTGCGTACTCGCGCACGTGTAACGCATTAATGGGATACTTTTCACCCTATATTTTTTTCCCCCGCAGTGAGCGTTCTCAAAGGTCGGTGGTGAACGAGACAAGACTTTGCAAGTATAAAACCTGTCGGTTTATTTATAACCCGACTATATTAAAGATAACATTTGCATGGCGCGTAAATCCAATGCGTTATCACGCGTTATCACTAGGAATCGTGGAAGATTCCTGGTTGAACGACGCGTGTCATAACTATAAAATCAGTCAAATATTTTCAATATGTACGTAAGCGGCACATAATACTTGCAGATCTGCTCAAAAACATAAGTGGACGTATTATATCATTAGATTTAAATAAGTGTGCATAAAAACATCTATTGTATCACGTACAGTTCAGAGCAAAACTGAACACACACTATGTAAAACAATTAAAATAGCACCAAATGACCAAACATTTTGAGTAGTTAGATGAATTATCTTACTAAATGATATGCATAAGAAATTTAAACAAATGTAAAATTACTGTAAATTATGAGAAAAACTGAAGATCGCTTTTTTTTAACTTTTTTATCTGGTAATAAGAATTGGCTTGTAATAAGAATTTAAATGACACACTTTTAGCACTTTTATGATTAAGGCACGCAGAGTATGCATTCCGAAACCGCGTGGTGCATCGTTACTGCACATACATACATATAGCAAGTGTAAAATGTTAAAAGCACCTTTTGTCGAGGATCCATACATTGGGTGAGAATAACCTCGGGAATAAGGATTTTCTCCAGCCAAAAAACGAGACCGTGTGTCTGGAATTTCGGACCGCGTTCGTGCGGAAAATCTTCAAATTCATAATGCGGAATCTCTAGTAAATCGTCTTGGCCGTAAAAAGATCTACGTGATTATATTGTCGTATGAGGTAAACGCATCAGCTACCGAAGAAACGTCACCGCGTCGCGTCGCCGTCGTGGTAAACGAAAGGTAACCGATTGTTTGAACTACATATCGATTTACACGTTGACTCATAGAATGATATGACGAAAAGGCGCGTTAGTCAGGGAGAAGAAGCCCCCTCCCCCGATTCCAGTAAGTTATTACTGAATGCTTGTTACGATATCTTCACGATCAATGATTTCATCCGGCAATCATGGGCGCATACGTAGGATGCGTTTCTCACGAATCTTATAATATACCGCAGCAAAAAATAAAAAACTACGTTTTAGAGTAAGAGCATTGAATATTATACGAATGTTTAAAAAAATAATCCATTGCGAGAAAATTGAGCGAAAGTGTATTTCTCACAAAAATTTTTTTGTGAGATAAAAACCGGCACTTGCTGAAAAGGTTCAGAAATATTTTGAAAAACTGTTTGTGAAGGTATACATATAGAATGGAACATTCAGCGAAGCAATCCCTTTTGCAGTAGTAATAGATACTTTTCCTCGAATATCTGAACGAGCTGACATTAGATATTTTTGCTATTGAGTTTTCGTATCAAAAGAAAGTTTTATTCACGTATTTTTTTCAATGAACGCGAGCACTTGAAAGGAACACGGGGGCATTGACTTCGAGTTGTCAGAGTTACGTTCGTTCCAAAGAACTGTACTTACGTAAAGAAAAAAACGAACATGGATACAAAAGAAGAAGAATAATCTGGATTTGGACGAGTGCCCCCTTATTACATCCTGACAATAGGTAAGTCCGTAAACGTATATGAGATTTGCCATTCTACTTTATGAAACAGCGAGCCATCTTCCTCGCAGTTGTACGATGCCGCGTCGGAGATTAAAATCGGTGCTCGTACATGTGCCAAACTTACTAACGATTCTACAAAACGATCCTCGTGCACTGTGTTACATGCACGGTAAAGGATATAAAACGACCTGAAGCTAAAAGGTTAATGAGGCGATATCAAAAGGAAGATAAAGACTGCAGTCTGGTTAGATAAACCATCGATTTTCGAAAGAACTAATCCAGAGAAAAGCCAATGAGTTCCAGAGACGTATTAAAACTTACTGGAAACGTATTTCGGATCGTACCGGCACGGCGTCGCATACAAATAACGAAAAGTTGATATTCATTCGATATTCGCCCCAAAAGAAAGTTCGTTTCCGAAATCCGTAGCTCATGCGTCCGTATAGTATTGTAAGAATCAACAATTTTATGGAACAATATTCCGTTGTTTAATCAATTAGTTTGTCAAATGCAGCGTGGTACGATGTTTACGCCTCGAGAGCCAGGCAAAGAGTGCTTGGGCCCAACCGTTTTCCGTGGTAAAAGCCATGCCTCCTAGCACCAGACCCAAACAAAGACCCGAAGCCTCCGACGCCCGGGCTTCTGGGATCCATCACGTTATATTGCCCTGATCGCAATGTCCCTGTCTCTTGTCTCTCTTACACTATAGTGCAAAACAAAACGATTCTTATATTATGAACACGTACACGTTTATGTAACGTAGTAAGATATATAATGTGATTCTGGTGTGTTCATTCCGATGCATAACTGTTGGATGCTATACGACCCGAAACGTTATCGCTCAGGTGTCTTAGATTAGTTCAACTCCGAGAATTTATTTAATATAAATATCCTGGCGATACAAAGGAACTCCTAAGAATCTCGTTTAAAAGAGAGCAAGATCAGTCTTAAACATACTTTTGTCGAGAACACATCGTTGTACGAAATCAAGTTTATCAAATATATTTTTCTTTCCGAAACAGCATTTTTACGTTCGAGTCTTTTAATACCGAATCATCTTTGCATTGGGTTAATTTTCGGTGCAAGGCACTATCAAATAGATGCATATTATGTACGATGTTACGTACAAAAAATGCATGTAAAACAGTGCATAGTAATACTTAAACAAGACTCTTATTACAACGTATAAATATGTATATAAGCATAATCAGAGGAAATTAAAGTAAAGTAGTCTTAATAAAGTCCTTAAGTTTGACACAAACACGATTGAACATTAGATTAGAGCGGCTGAAATACAGAAGTGTGCTGTAGACAAATCTACCCAAGATCCATCGTAATTACAGAATTTCTAATGAGGAAAATAAAAAGCGTCTTCGCGCAATACGGGATAAATTAATTACTTTAGTTTCGAAGTTACGTGAAGTGCTAACGATCTTACCCTCACCTCGTAATGATTCCTACGGCGATTCGTCATCGATAAAGCAGCGGTAGCAGCCAGTAGGCATTAATTAGAGCAGTCATTAAGTAGAATCGATATTATAATTCGGTCATCGTGTACCGAGCCAATTAATCGTGAAATTAATCGGCTGCACGCTGTGTACTATACGCGATCGTCCTGAATCGAGCGTTTAAACTGTATGCGCAATTCTGGCTTTATACGTATATCGAAAATACTATTCGGATTATCTTCGACACGACAGGACGTGACGCCGTGCAATACCTCGTATGGAAAATCGATATTTTTAAAGTTCGTTTGAATAGCAATCAATCCTTATGATTCTAGTTCCGATAACGCTTGTTTATTCAGCTTTACGTAGCTTCAGCTTACGTATCTGTAAGTCAAAAATGAAAATTGACTTGTCCATTAAGAAGATAAGTGTCTATTGAATATTTGATAATAACTGAAACGGAGATTTCAATTTCCATACCGCAATATTTTCATAGAATATCGGCTCGTTACAGAGTAGCATTTCTCGTATGTAAAAATATGCAATCGATGTCAATAATAAGAACAATATCGCTCGTACAAGAATTCTGATTTGCATAATGTTTACCCGCGCACAAATGATACGATTCACGGTACGTTTCATAGCTCTCGAAGATCGATAGGATAAACGTTATGAAAGGAAACGCATTCCATTGTAAATATTCAATGAAACCGGCGCGTAAAAAGGAACAAGCACACTGGGAATAAAAGGGAAACTGCACTTCTTCTTATTTAGAAAGTGCAAGAACAATCAATGGCTACAAATCCGATTCATTGACGTTTTAAATGTCCCAGGATGTACGTGACAGATAAGATAACTGTATTTGCGATAATCATCCATCACGGTTTTTCTAGAATCACCCTTAAGTGAACATATGGCTTTATTGATGGGACACATACATATTATATGTATATTTTAAGAAACAATAAACTCTTCCGATTTCGAACGGGTTAAAGAACTCAGTAATTTTAATGATAAACTATCATATGCAATGCTACAGATTAATTATTATCGACTCATCAATCATCAATATATAATCGCGAAAAATCTTAAACCAAAAATGACAAAACGATGCGAAAATTTCGCTCAAACTCGAATCGAAACGGATTGCTAACATTGAGCCTCTGATGTCTTATCCCTTTCCATCCTAAGGGATCCTCAAGCCTCTTGAAAACCAATAAACCTCGCCGGTTCTCCGCTCTCAATAAAATCGACCGGTTGATACGTTCCAATAAAATCCTAAATTATTCAGCATTCAACGTCGAATAAAACAGTTATAAGCTACTTCCGTCGCATGTCGAAAATCTGAATCCGTAGGTTAATTAGGTCTCCCATAAATTTCCAATAATTATGAAACGGAGGACTAATTTCGTCTAAATCCTCGAGGAAGTATTTTATATTTAAACAATCAGTTTCAGATATAGCGCAGTATCTTCGCCGCTTCCCTATCGCTCAATTCGGTACAGACGTAAATCAACTGCGACTTTTATCCGTCTTGATCCCGCCGTAAAATCCAATATAGATATCTCATATGCCGAACTTACAATTTTATGCGGACTAATAAAGAACTGCGTACCGTTAGAATCGATAAATTTTTTTATTCACGGCTTACCTATAATAGCTACTTTATTCCCTCAAAAGAGGGACAAAAGTGGCTCTTTTCTCACGCATATACTTTATTCCCGCATTTGTGGGAATAATAATACATTATGCAACAAGGGAATAATTAACGACTTTACTCCCTTATTGCATAATATATGTACTATTTTATTCGATTATAGCAAACAATATCGCGCGTAACCGGTAAATAAAGCGCTCTTTACTGCGATGTAGATAATAAATTGTCCATGAAGAAGAATTTTTAGCAACTTTTCCCGCTTTCGTTACCATTGGCAGCCAGACTCGTAAAGTCTAAGACAAATCAATATCACGAAGTGGACCGTCTCGCGAGAGACAGCGCTATCAAATATTGAAAATTCATCGTAGTCAACGCGACTAAATATGATTTTCTATCGCGATCACACGGTTACGTCCCAGTTCTAATCTCCATCCACCTGGCTGTACCTTAATTTTTAATTAAATTCGTCGAAATATGATTTAAATGGCGTGTCCGAGTAATTCGCGCTAACAAGATTTACTCTCTTTGAAATACGGATTGCGAACATCGAGAAACGAGGATCATCGGGTTAAACTTCGTTTCCAAAGTTCGATACCCTTTTTCGTACCAAGCACAACGAGATTGTACGTTAATGTTCCAATAAATATTCTGAAAGCCCCAACCAATACTAGTCTAACGTACATCACGCTAATAAGTTATGGCTTATTACTCCGCAGGAGAATTATGCAACCACCTATGTAGGTAGCGCTCACCGGGGCAGTTCTTTCGATAACAAGAGCGAAACCAATTACTATCAAATTTAATAATGGGTAACTTCCGTACAAGGAATATTTAAACTTCATGATTGTGTATGAAAATATAATACAATGTATAATTTAATTTGTTCGGCAATTAGTGAGATCTGTTTAAAATTAAACAAAGAAGAATTTACACGTAATAAAATGATGTAGAATATAAATTAACGTCTGTCCAAAATGCGAACTAATTCCTGCACCTCTTAATTATATACATATAAAGAGATAATCTTTATTATCTCCGGATGAGGAAGAGAGGAAGTATTCTTAAATTAAGACAAACCTCCACCACTAAAACCGATCGATGTTCACGCTTGGTAAAATCGCAGTGAAAAACGTTTCGTTTTATTAAGCCGAAATCGAGCTATTCGACTTAAACGAAGGTACTTACGCGAAATTATCAACCATCGTGGCCAATGATTCGCCCAATAGCTTTCTGTATCGAAAGATGATTTTCATTTGAGGAGGACATGTCCATAATGAAACCTTTCATTACCAGGGACATTTCACCACCATGTCGCTCGTGTGATACTATGGACTATACATGCACAGTATATCTCGCGTCACAGTGTTCATTGCTCAGTACCATGGACGAGATATCTCGCGTTCTAATTTCCCTTCCGTGGCGAAGTAAACGAAATATCTCGCATATTTTATATATTGTAGAATATTCTCTTAGAAAATTCGATGTACTATGCATTTCATCTGAAATTTTAAAATAGAAGATCTACTTTTAAGATATTTCATTATCAACGGAAAATAATTGAAGATGGTATGCTATATTTTTATCCTTATTTTGTACGACATATTTCAAGGCATGATTTTATGCATAGTGCAGGACAATAATAAGGATAGACAAGGAAGGATAAATACAAAATATATTAGTTTATAGCGTNCAGAGCAGTCATTAAGTAGAATCGATATTATAATTCGGTCATCGTGTACCGAGCCAATTAATCGTGAAATTAATCGGCTACACGCTGTGTACTATACGCGATCGTCCTGAATCGAGCGTTTAAACTGTATGCGCATTTCTGGCTTTATACGTATATCGAAAATACTATTCGGATTATCTTCGACACGACAGGACGTGACGCCGTGCAATACCTCGTATGGAAAATCGATATTTTTAAAGTTCGTTTGAATAGCAATCAATCCTTATGATTCTAGTTCCGATAACGCTTGTTTATTCAGCTTTACGTAGCTTCAGCTTACGTATCTGTAAGTCAAAAATGAAAATTGACTTGTCCATTAAGAAGATAAGTGTCTATTGAATATTTGATAATAACTGAAACGGAGATTTCAATTTCCATACCGCAATATTTTCATAGANCAGCAAGACGTATCGTTTATAGTACTTAACGAAAGGATTAATTATCCGGTTACAAAAAGCAGATGTCCGTTTTCGCTCTTGGACAATAATACGCAAGAAATTTTCCGGCCGGTTAGAAATCTCGGTCACAGCATCGTCCCCGATTCCGACGATAAAAAGATTAAAAGCGTGTGCACGCAGAAGAAGAAAGGAACGGAAATAAAAATTTCAAAAAGCCAACGGTACAAGTTCCCTTTGAATTCAGCAATTGGCTATCCGCCTACATAATTAATACCGTGTATGCAGTACATTTACGTCGAAGAGAAGGCTGGTAATGAGCGGCCCTGCACTTAACGGAGTTTCGCTCTCCTGTCCGATAATTCGTTCGATAATATTGTTTTCGCGCGTAATTAACTCCCAGCCCTAGCACGTGAACCCGGTCGGTCTCCGGTGCCCTCTTCGCTCGCGAAATTCTCGATTGCTCTCCGCCTGTTCCATAAAACCGATAACCATCACAACATAGTTGCCCATAATATATAGCGATGACCGCATGAAAATTACCTGCGTTACTGTCATGTTGCGAAGGAAAAAAGTAGAGAAGTAGAGAAGAAACGGGAGCGTGACGTGAGCGCGTATCCCAAAATAGGAAGATGTGATAAACATCGATACACGTGGAAACAACGAACATGTTCCACGAATGCGAGTTTATTTTCCCTTATTATTTTGGAATTACGACAACGATACTAGAATATCGTGTTATTAATTAAAGCTTATTTGAACGTTCTGTTTGATGGATAGAATAAAATTATAATATTATATTAACATACTTAATTGGTGTTAAGTTACACGTGTAGGAAGGCTACTTCCTCATTAACTTCAATGATTTTTACATACATTATAAAACTCGTTATTCCGAACAAATTTTCTGTACATGGAAAATATAGATTATGGATAGAATAAACGTGAATAATGAAAGAAAAAAAAGACGATAATTTTCGAATTCAGGGAGCAGTATAATGGTAAATTAGTAATAGTGGCAAGTGCAATATACATCGAGATCACCCTCCTCTAAATGTAAGTTTGACCGATACAGATATATATTTTTGTTCAATAAACCAACGGNGTCTTTCTATACATGGAAAATATAGATTATGGATAGAATAAACGTGAATAATGAAAGAAAAAAAGACGATAATTTTCGAATTCAGGGAGCAGTATAATGGTAAATTAGTAATAGTGGCAAGTGCAATACACATCGAGATCACCCTCCTCTAGATGTAAGTTTGACCGATACAGATATATATTTTTGTTCAATAAACCAACGGATCGTGGCAACGAGAACGTCTCCTCACTGGTTCACCGTTGCATTTTCTTTCAACGATTCTAATTATTGCGTATCAGTGATTTTACTTGCTCCAGTTATCAGAAATAAATAGAAAGAAAGAAAGAAAGAATATACGTAGGAATATGTATGTAGGTACGTAATTAGGTAAAACAGAATCTTTTCTGACGGATGATCGAGATCGTGCACGGAAAAGGACGAAAGAAAGACGGAGAAAAAAAATGCATATACATGCTTAACCATAATCCGTTGTCTGGCGACAGTCAAGCTATTACTTTTCCTCTATTCTTAAGACTCTTGCGCTTTTTTCTTGTCGCAAAGTTCTCTGGGTTCAAAGCCCCTATTTATAAAGACGAAACCCATAACCTTAATCAAGGATGATCCTGCAGCTACAAACTCCAGCAGAATCCTTATATTAAATTCCTGCTCCTGCCCGGGATATTTAGTTATCAGGCTCTGAAGTGGTGGAAAACAGAGATGGATCGGGTGCCCTTCAGATGCACGATCGACTAATGCGCATATAATGATTAATAAGTTATCGAATCTGATGCCGGTAGGCGTACAATCCGATTAATAGATCGTAGCTCCATCAATCAAGCGGCTAAGCTCATCGTTATACGTAATACATGTCTGCACGCATATAACTCTGTGCAAAGCTCATAAGTATTACGTTCATTGTACACAGGTAATATATAATTTATTAATGTTTCGATAACAAATCAAAATTTCATTTTTATGAATGTTTGAATATTTAGATATAATACTGCACATAATAAATACAAATAAAAAAATCGTGACATTTTTATTCATGATAACTACGAAATTCGTTCGTTTTTCCGGGCGGTTACAAAATTGTTTCCGCAATTGTAATCTGTAATACACTCGGCATAGCTTTAACTGCCGCTTCCTGGGGTAGACCTTTCCAAGTAATGCATATTTATGACACAGATTAAAGTCCGTTTTGCTTGCTACTTTCTGTCACCCCCGCGAAAGAGAAATGTTCCCGGAACGAAAAAACTTGGCCATCCTGCCGTTAACGCGTATTCATAGTCGAAGAAGAATTGCACTCATAAAAGTTTCGCGTTGTATTATTTCGCAATNCTTATGCTTAAATTATTAAGCGAATGTATTTAACTGCTAAAAAAACTTGGGTTGTTTGTCGGATTGGAAAAACATGTTACAGTTTTAAAGGATGTTTTAAATATTACATGTATTTACCATCATTACATCTGTCGATCTGTCTGACCTCANAAGCGTCTCAAAGACAAATATCCTTTTGGGTTGAATATCTTAATTTATATCGATGTCGAGGCACCGATACATGCAAAGAGACGTAAAGTGGCAAAGGGTAGCTTAGATCAAAGCGTTCCTAAAGTTCATTCCGGATGAATCCACAGCGTACGTCGTCGATGTCAAGCCACCGAATAGTTCACGAAGATAAGCGCAAATTCTACAACGTGGGTATACATATCATTTCGACGCTCTGGCCCCGTGCTCGATCGTTATTTTTAGTGGTCAGCCGCTCGAAATCGCCTACTCTATTCGCTTCCACGAGCGAAACCACGCTTTCAATCAACCTAAGTGAACTGCAACGAAAGTGGCAAGGAACCGAGGAAAACTTTTCGACCAACGACGAACCGGAGATAACGAAAGCTTCCCCAGAAACATTGTCTGAACGAGAGATACTTGCATAAAAAGAAGCTCCAAGCGTAAAAAAACGACTAACCTTTTACAACGTCGTTCCTATTGAGGCTACTATTCGTTACCCCTTAAAAATTGTCGGTGCACGAACCTCGTTAGTTGGAGAATATAAATAAGACTGATTAGTTAATATAATAACAGTGTACATAAGCGGAACTTCGAGCAGGTATGTCCAACAGGGACCACCGACTTTTAATCGCCTTCATGAATACTTTTTCATACTGTAAACAGTAATTACAGTAAAAAGCAAACCTGAACCAACACCATTTACAACTGAAGAAGTTTCTTAAAATCAGACCAAACGATCCCTGTTCTTATTTAGTACTTTATAGGTTTAATAGATACAATTTTCAGCATGTACTAGATTCGTACAAATGATTAAAATATGTTTTTCAAATTTTCATTACAAGTTCAGATAAAAAAAATTGAATCAAGTGATCTTTTCTTTATGCTTAAATTATTAAGCGAATATATTTAACTGCTAAAAAAACTTGGGTTGTTTGTCGGATTGAAAAAACATGTTACAGTTTTAAAGGATGTTTTGAATATTACATGTATTTACCATCATTACATCTGTCGATCTGTCTGACCTCATTACATTATCAGCCACGAGCGCAGGCTGAATGAGCTGTTCTTTGACATAGATCGTAATTGTTTTCACGATATTCCTGTTCAATTTCATTGCAATTAATTATTGAAATCCCGAGTGTCGATTTCTGCAACGTAATAATAATAAATGATTGCTCGAATCAAATACAGTGACCGGTTCATATGTACACATATGTATGTACCTACGCTTAAACCCGGCTTTCATTAAGTTTTAAATACAATGCAATTACATTTTTGGGGAGATAATCAATTTCCGCTACACTGACCAAAAGTGATTGGAATTAATTATTCTTTCGTGGCAAGGAAATAAAGTTAGAAACAGTTTAGATGCAATAATTTTAATACAGTTTTTCTCGACGGAAACAATCGAATTGTGGAAAGAATAGAGAAACAGACTCATTTTAGAGACTCCGAGCGAGAATGTCCGGAAAATATCATTGCAGTCGAAGACAAGATCTGCTTTCGTTTGCGAACAAATAACTACGACGGTTTCTGCGCTCGATAACGTTCCCTATTCTCGCTTCTAAAGAAACTTTACCCCCGTACTTTACCCCTGCGTTCAACCGTATTCCCAAACAGAATAATAAACGCATATGTATAAACACCGCATGCACGAGACTTTAAACGATCTACTTCACCACGAGTCATTTACGGTATATCAACAAACGAACCAAACAAAATTCAGAGAAGGAATAACAGAAGTACAATAACGCTGTGGAGTATTGAAAGGACATTTCGGTCTGACAACCAAGGAGTCTGCTAAAGGAAATTCATTGAATCGCAAAATATTCACACCTACACAGTCTGCAGCAACGATGCAATTTCATACACGAGTTGCAATTGTAGTACCCTTGCCTTTCACGTATGGAATTAAAGGTCTGAAAAGCTGTAAACACGTTTCTACCTGATATCGTAAATGCTTTTTAAGGGTCTAAACTCCGTACCTGCGCGATAAGCCAGAATATTAATGTTACCTACAAAATTAATCAAAAATATAGGTTTACGGAACTGCACTTTTCGACCATTCATAAGAAGACTTTTAAGTCCTCAGATACCGCTTTAGAAGGGCAAAAGTTGTGCTCTGCTCATGGTTTAATCAGGATATGCTGATATTTAGTAATATGAGTATTACAAAATAGCAATGCCTTTGTTTTTACGCAATTTTATATTAAAAGCAGATTGTTTTAAATGAGATCAAAGCCAAGCTCGACTTAACATTCCTTTTTCGAAAAACGTACCTTTTTTCATATAGTCTTAACAATAAGAATGAGTAAATGTGGTACAGTTTAGTAATTAATAAGTGATATTACTCGTGATAACCACTTCGAAATTTCTTACTCCAACGAAGACAAACAAGTAATGGCAATTAATGTAAATCGTCAGTGAACATAACAATAGGGACGTTACTATTTCGCGTACAATATTTCATCCCCGTTTATACATAATGCACGAGAACCGAGAACGTATGACGAGCAAACGTGAGATCGTTTTCTGTTCATAAAGAACTTCGCGCGAAATAAAGCGACGTCAACGCGATTCTGCGTGTCGTGCCGTCAAGCCGAAATAAAGTTTGGCCGGCCTTTACGAGTGTAAAATAGATTGTCCTCGTTATTGTAGGCGATGCATCTCCATTAACGATGACACATTTCCACGACATGGTGAAAAACGGGGAGCGTTCAAATGCAACGTTGTTCCTTTTCTAAGTGTGAGTTGCAAAAAGTAGGTCTCTGGAAGAGACATTGTCATTGAAAATATTATACGCAGTGAATGGGAAAGAAAAAGCTCAAGCCGGGGATTTGCAAGCGTGAATCCTTTGAACGCGCAACAAAGAAAAGAGGAAAAGAAGAACGAAGCGTAAAAAAAAAAACAGAATAGATCGGATAAACAGTAGCTAAATCCTTTCGCACGCCGTCTATTTTTTCGTCCATTTCAATTTATATCCCTATCCGACAAATTGCTTGCACGATTTGAATGAAATTTATCATATCGAGAGACCTCTCCGACTTTTATTCTATACAAAAACAATATCCGTGTCGACAGAGAATTCACGTGTATGTACGTAGGTCCATACATCAATAATAACATTTGTGCACTATTCGAAATGAATATTACTATCTCTTTGAGCATGTTATACGCTGCGTAACTCTGAATACAGAGAAGCACTGTACAGCTGTTATATGAACGCAAGGGTTAATTACAAGCAAGAGAAGACTTTCGGGCGTATCGAACGTATTAAGTACTAATCTGTGGACTTATTCTATTTTTTTCCGCAGTTCCCTTTTCAATAGTCTGTCATTACCCCGAGGAAAGATTCTCGCAGTCTGCTGTTTCTCACCCACGAGATCCTTCAACGCTTGTCATTGTTATATCTCTATATGTATTTTTTAACAATACAAATTTGCATTTTCGTGAACATGAATAGATCAACGATGACGTGTGTCACGCAAACATTTAAAGTCAATGTGCTCTTTAAGAAGATATATGCATACCCGTTCGCCCCCGTTTTCTTCTCCACTTTTATTTTTATAATATCTCGGGAGGCACACGTAGTCGGGGATGTCGTAAAAGCATTCCTTTATTAGTCTCGTCTCTCTTGACGTATTCGGATTTCGAGGTAACCCGAATAACCTGTGAGACCCCATCGTTTCATAAAAATATACATATTGGTGTCATCCAAAATATAATGTCAATACGTACACCTATACTATACGTAACTCGTTGAATTTTAACCCTATATAAACGTACACAAATATACATACGTACACAAATGTACGTCCATAGTGGCATGCGACTAGCGATGTATACATATGTATGTGCGGTCAAAATCCAATGACTCAGGTGTATAAGTACGTCAGAAACCATGATCCGTAGCTATATCCAATCCTTCCTCGGCGACATACGTAGGCGCTTAAATTGATGACACCTCATTGTCAATCTTTTACGAGATTCGTCGTTCCCAATAATCAACAGCGGTTCCCAAATATTTCTCTGCTTGCACACGAAAGAGAAGATAATATCATTCCCCGAGTGCAGTCGCGGAGATACGATCGACACGACGACGTTTTTCGTCGCATCAGAGATCGACCTATTTTTATCGTCAATACACCGGTGGCGAATAAATAAAACCCGCAAGTCGAACCGTAGTCACATCCTGATAATAAATAACGTCGGCAACATAAATTCTCGTTACATTCAAATCTTCGCTTGTGTAATCTCTAGAACTGCAAATCCTCGGAGACTCTCCTATTAATCTCGTCCCGGTTTTCCTCGGCTCTCTTTCCTTCAAATTCGGAACGGAATCAATAAAGGAAATATCTGATTATGTGTATCCATTGAACGTACTTCACGAGGTGGCGAAATCATTAATAAGAGTATTCCCTGATTTGGGACAAATAAAAAGAGCTCATCAAATCTCTGAGTCTTTACATGTACGATATATGCATGTATCCATTAAAACGAAACTAAATTCACAACGCGGTGCTCATGGGCGATCATTAACTCGATACAAGGTGGCATCCTGACCATTCGATACATGCTTGAACCAGTCACATCAACATTACCATAAATCAAATATCTCGTAAGTTATTACCTGTCGGATGGAGTGACGGGCAAAGGAAGATCTAGGTGAAGCTTTCGCCTAAACATCGTCCCTGTCAAGCAAACGTATGCACGAGGAGAGTTTACGTTCCCATAGCATACACCTAGCTACATTGGGCGGCCGGGGCCAATCGAGAGAGAAGAGAGTCGAGTTGCGTGGTCGTGATGGTAGGTAGAGCATCGTTGGAAGATACGAGGATGAGAAGGGGTTGGTGGTTCAACGGTGGGGGGTAGACGAGCAGTAGAACTGGTAGGGGTTGGTGGTGGTGATCGAAGAAGGGAATGACCCCGTGTACCGGGGTCAACCGTTCAACTATACCGTCTCTTTCCTTCTCTTTCTTTCTCTTCCTGCTCTCCCGCGAACTTTCTCGTTCCCTCTCTTATTCTTCCATACACATAGACGAACATTCGTATGCTCTGTTATCAGCGTATACCGAAAGCATATCGTTAAAAGAACATAACCACCTGAATACCTTTACGCGATCTTCGTACACAAGCCTACATGAACGACAGGCCTTCAAGCTCTAGCAATATTTATGAGCAAATACATAAGATAAAGACAAAAGCAATATTGAGAATCGGTTCTCGTCATTTGTTAGTAAAAAATCTCTTTAGCTTCCTTACATTGGAAATGATTAGTTCATTTCTTAGAATAAACTAAGCTTGGCTCCTGGATCGATTTTTCTGTAGTCAATAACTTTAGAATCGCCTCTTTATTCGTATAAACGGAACCAATGTGAATAGAAAGCTATCAGTACACGTGAAATCCTCCAGGAATTAGCACATGTATTAGATAGGTATACGTTTAAAGAAATACACGTTAGAAAACATTGGCAATAGTTACTGATCGAGCCTGTATCGATGTAGAAATAACTTTCCAAGTAAATGTTCTCTTCGTTATTCATAGTACTGGTTTAAGTCGTTCAATACCAAAATGTTGCGAGACCAAATACAAAAGTCAGAATAGAAAATTCTAGATACTTTGTCTGAAGCTAACGTACCTGCGTTTACAATATATTGGAAACTAAAATCCTTCCATGCTTTAAGAGGAATAGTAATTTAAACGGGATTTACGTTTTTAAATTAACCCTTTGCGGTCGTATTAAATTTAGACATAGGTATCGTACTGGTCGGAATTAATTTTCGTTGAATGAACAGTAACACATAATATGCAAGATTATGAAGAAAAAAACAAGGTTTATTAAATTTTTTTAAACTTTACATATATGTTTACACAACAATATGTTTTAATGTAATGTTTTTGTGTAAAAATTATATTTCATAGTTCTTTATCGTGTGGTAACTTTCAAAGCAGTCTCCAATGTAAAGCCCTGGTGTTCGAGAACATGTGTCGCAAAAATAAATAATTTGGCGTCTTCCACCCTTAATTTTTCTATTTGAAGTACAGAGCAATTTTTACACTCTCTCCAAATAGTAAATTCATTTATACCAGTATTCTCATTTTCATCATTTTCTTCTACTTCACTATCGCTGGAAATTTTTAATTACCTCACTCGCAAAACGTTGTGGCGAGTGAGACGGAACAATCTTTGTTTATACGACATTTCGTTACCTCCAATTGACAGAAGCACAGTATTGGTTCATAAATACGTTCCTTAACAGTGTATGTTCACTCATACAAATGATTCTTCGCTGTGGTGGCTGAGAGTAGACATACGACCGGAACGGTAAGGAAGCTTTGGTGGCTGAGAGTAGAAATACGACCGCATAGGGTTAAAAATTTGCGACAATAGATAGATCTTAAAATACATATTGCTCGAGGCAGTTTCTCAAGCGCTAAGGTAATAGACTAGGTAGAAATGTTATATATTATTATAAATTGTATGTGCAATTAAAAGATAAATGTGACTTAAGTTCAAATTTTAAGTTATGGAGAAATTGAGTCCTTCAATAGGCTAAAGTTAAAATATAACATTAAAGCTTNGTGTAAAAATTATATTTCATAGTTCTTTATCGTGTGGTAACTTTCAAAGCAGTCTCCAATGTAAAGCCCTGGTGTTCGAGAACATGTGTCGCAAAAATAAATAATTTGGCGTCTTCCACCCTTAATTTTTCTATTTGAAGTACAGAGCAATTTTTACACTCTCTCCAAATAGTAAATTCATTTATACCAGTATTCTCATTTTCATCATTTTCTTCTACTTCACTATCGCTGGAAATTTTTAATTACCTCACTCGCAAAACGTTGTGGCGAGTGAGACGGAACAATCTTTGTTTATACGACATTTCGTTACCTCCAATTGACAGAAGCACAGTATTGGTTCATAAATACGTTCCTTAACAGTGTATGTTCACTCATACAAATGATTCTTCGCTGTGGTGGCTGAGAGTAGACATACGACCGGAATGGTAAGGAAGCTTTGGTGGCTGAGAGTAGAAATACGACCGCATAGGGTTAAAAATTTGCGACAATAGATAGATCTTAAAATACATATTGCTCGAGGCAGTTTCTCAAGCGCTAAAGTAATAGACTAGGTAGAAATGTTATATATTATTATAAATTGTATGTGCAATTAAAAGATAAATGTGACTTAAGTTCAAATTTTAAGTTATGGAGAAATTGAGTCCTTCAATAGGCTAAAGTTAAAATATAACATTAAAGCTTCTGTACTTTTTTTATACACATTTGTGCTTTTTGTACTGTCAGAACAAGAAGGAAGAATTAGTGAAGTAATTCCTCTTGTTTCTCATACTTCCATTTACCCATCGCGGGTACATAAATAACATTGTTTAGCTTCTCAACTCAAAATGAGAACTCAAAATTATTTACGAGCTATATGATTCTACAAATGCAAGAGAAATACGTTGAAACCTGACTCACGCTCGAGTTTACGAAACAGAACGCGATAGGTAAATATTTTTGATTACTAGAATAATTAATTACTTGAATAACGTTTATTAATCAACACGGTCTTCTTTGGTCTATTGAGTATTCCTGCCACGCGTCTTGGAGATTTGTTTCCTCCACTACCTCAAATATTTCTCCGTTCCTACANCGGTAAGGAAGCTTTGGTGGCTGAGAGTAGAAATACGACCGCATAGGGTTAAAAATTTGCGACAATAGATAGATCTTAAAAAACATATTGCTCGAGGCAGCTTCTCAAGCGCTAAAGTAATAGACTAGGTAGAAATGTTATATATTATTATAAATTGTACGTGCAATTAAAAGATAAATGTGACTTAAGTTCAAATTTCTTCTCAACTCAAAATGAGAACTTAAAATTATTTACGAGCTATTTGATTCTACAAATGCAAGAGAAATACGTTGAAACCTGACTCACGCTCGAGTTTACGAAACAGAACGCGATAGGTAAATATTTTTCATTACTAGAATAATTAATTACTTGAATAACGTTTATTAATCAACACGGTCTTCTTTGGTCTATTGAGTATTCCTGCCACGCATCTTGGAGATTTGTTTCCTCCACTAACTCAAATATTTCTCCGTTCCTACAAGTTTGCCTCGGAGCACTCGCTCTCCTCGAGAGTCGTTTATTCCAAAACAGGAAAAAAGTTTTAAATCTGATGAGAGCGCAGAAAATATTCGAGCCGTTCCGAGGCAGCCATCCTTGCATGACTGCTCTAACCTTACTTTATCGTTCGCGCTATAACTCTATTTTACGTTCTTCCAGAAAATTTCGAGTAAACCGCTTCAAAGTAGAATTATCCACTCATACAGAAACTAAATACGTACCTAAGCAATTACCAGCAGCATTACCTCACTTTAGTACGAAAATTCAGATCGCATAAACTTTTGTAAATATACATATTTTTAACAAGAAAAAATATTTGAAAGTCGCGTAAATTGAAAACACGAAAAAACAATTGATACAACTTATAATAAAATAAACTTAATAAACATCACGTCCCATCTAAAATCTCATGTCTATTTACTACTCATCCGTTTCGCTTCTTCGTACCGGCATCTTGAAATATGCGAATTATGAAAGGAAACAACGAGATCAAGTAAATACATACAGAAGCTATGAGAAAAAATACAAGCCATACCTGTGACGCTGAGCAGCGACATATTCGAAGATGTTCCTAGTAGATCGGCTTAACGCGCTGAGAAATTCGCTTAATTGGCCGAGCGGCACTTGACGTGGCGTGGAGATCCGTAGGAAAGTGATGCAGTTACACGTATAACGAGACACGCCGGATCGAAGTAGCACACTCGCGTATTACGGCGTACACAACCCCCCTTCCCGCATCGATATATATTACTATTTACTATTTTTTCGTTTTTCGCACAGTACGCCTGTACCACACGTTAGAAATGCGTGAATGCGAAAGGAACACGACGCGCGCGTGTATGGTTAAACGCGCATATTACACTCGTATTTATGTACGTGTTTATTTATAATACATATGTTTTCATATATATATGTATGTATATATATTTGTATACGTGAATATTATAGAGGAAGGAACAGAGAGAAAGAGAAAGTGATAAAGGCAGAAATATAGGCGGAAAGGGGAGGCAGAGAGTATCGGACAGAGCGAAGTACAATATGTATAAGTATGGTCGTGATATGGCGCTACGCGAATCGAAATTTCAGGTCAGGGTACGAATGCAATGAGCAGTTCGGTATCACACTCTTTTTCTGTTCCTTACTTTCTCCTTAGGTTTTCTGGTTTCTTGTCTCTTTCGTTTGATTACGTGTTTTCACGCAAAGAGTTTTGTCCTATTTTGATAATACCTTGGCATAGGTGCACCGACAACAAAACGAGGTAGTACACTTCCGTGTCTTCTATCGTAACCCTGGTAATGCGGTGTCGTCGCGCGACGCTCTGTGTCACAGAACTCGGGAACGCGAAACGCCGGCCGAGATCGGATCACGACTCACGGAACAAATTTTTTTACCCGTTTGCGTGCACTTGGTTATGAGAATATTGTCACTGACAATTAACGACTCACAAAAGATCACGCGCACATGTATGCACTTCGTTTCATTAATCCCCTTTTACCCTAATCTGTGTGTCTGTGAGTATCCGAAAGCTCTGTTTAACGATCAGGAATACTGATCGATGCGCTATCGCGTTCACCGTAAACGCGTATGCACGAGGGGTCGTAACCGTTACCAAGCCGGTACCGCGTGAACCGCGTTGCCGATTACAATCGACACGATGTAACAGCAAGTGGCTGTTGGTCACGCGGAAAATCGTGCCAGAGCGTTCTGACGGTTAAGGCGATTACTCTTTGCTAGCACTGTTACTTCCTTGTCTATCGGTCCGACCACCACGTTCTCCTTCTCCTGTCCGCCGTGCACGTCCTGTTGCTCCTTTTTCGGTTTTGTCACAGTCGATAATGCTGCCGAATCGGAATGTATCGTTTGCAGCTCGACAACTCTCGCAAACGTTAACAGAAGTTTGTCCTCGTGGTTGTCGGCAAGCGTGCGGCGATTTGAATTTAACAACGAGGCGGCGATGTGAGCAGCACGAGGATAGTAGTAGCGGTAGTAGTATAAGAACGGCAACGGCAGCGCCAGCTCGACGCAGCTGCTGATCCTGTGCAGGTCGGTGGCCACGGTGTCTGTGTCGGTCTCGATGTTGTCATCTATCCGGCCAGAATAAGGCAGCATCGCTCTTACACCGTGTGATGATGCTTCTTCGAACCGCTTTTGTGCACCGTAGGTTCGGCCGAGCGCCTCTCGCTTCAGGAGGAGCGCCCACCGTGCCACCTTTCTCGTTATTATCATAGTAGCAAGGGCTGCAGTGCATGCGCCGGTTTCCACGTATACCGTGCTCGTCAAGGAACCGTACACCAACGACAGGCGCTACGTCCTTGTCGTCGTCTCGAGGCACCACCGGTTACGGGCATTTCACCACGATCACAGAAAAAACGGGACGGATAATGAAAGGAGACACGACGTTCCGGGAATTCGGGGAACAACGAAAAAGAAACGAAGTATACGCGACGTGTGTACTGTACATATATGTACGAGTGTTAGAGGCAGAGCTCGCGATAAATTAGTGGTAGGTAGAAGATAAGAAAAGAGAGGGTTGTAAAACAAGAGAGAAAGAGAAAGAGAGAAAGGAAAACGGAGGGAAAAGGAAGGAGGAGAAGTGAAGGTGTTAAGGGGTGGACGAGACAACGTAGCACGCACCACAAGGAGCAAAAATCGGGGAATTATTACGAAAGAAAACCGATTGAGTTCACTATTGCTCCCTCTGTAAGTGTGTGTGTGTGTTAAATTTTCTCGTTGCTCACACTGTTCGCGACCTCCCCTTGTCGCGGGTTCTTTCTCTGATTGTTGATGATATTACGATGTGAAGCACGAAATGGAACCGTGGTGGTGGACGTGTACGGTGCACCGAATGCACTACCACATTAATACGGTGAAACGTTGTTGCGAACGTACGCGGACTGCTCGACGTCGAGCACTGTGCGGACGGAGACGCCTCCGACACGCCGCCGCCATCTTGCTACGTCAAAAGATTGGCACCGCGCGGGCGTCGAATAATCGGGGATGCGCGAGCGCCACGGACGTTCGACGGTCGTTTTCGACGAGCGACCACAAATCATCCACCCCTTTCGACTGTTCTCGCGGAACTGCCGTGCATTTCGTTGCAATTGTCTTATTCCTGTTTAATATATGTAGTCGATGTTCATGTCCGACAACACAATGCTTAATCGATGTCCGCTCGAATCTCTTTACAAACTCTTCACTACTCCCTCTCCCGTTGTTCGCGATTAATCGGGCGCACAATCCGTTTCATCACTTTTTTAATTTTTTGTTTGTGTTTATATTGCTTTACGCGATGTAATACGCAGTCGCGTATAACGAATTGTTAATTATTGCGATAGGCATCGTGCCAGATAGAGTTTAAGCGCCTTTTGCATACAGAAATCTCCCCCTAAACCTTCTCCCTCCGCCCACGTGATGTGTTGCACAGGAAATTGATTAAACGAGGCACGAGTATGAATTGGAAATTTGTAGCTTTAATGGGTTCCTTCACTTTCTGCTCGAGTACTTCGTTTATTTCGGATGCAGAGATTATTCGTTTCTCTGTCCTATTCAATCTCGACTTGAGGCAGGAAGAAATGTTCAATTAATTAACAAATACTTGTATTATTTCACTATACTATTTTCTATAATTTGTTCCTCTTCCGTAAGTTTGTATGTTACGTAAAGAGACGATTAAGAATAAAAAGTATTTCAATAAAATTTGAAATTGTTCTATACTGTATTATATAATATATTACATGCATAATATTAGTAACGCAAGCCTTAAGATATGTCGAACTCGTGCACTTTAGGCAGAGAATAGTTTTATTAAAAGAGTTGCACGTGAAGTGCTATTGGTCGTGTGAGAACCGGCTATAGAACAAAGTTGAACGAGCCAGATGTTTAGAATTTGCTATTTTTGCGACGTTTATTCCAAAGAAAGCGATATATTGTGTAGTACACTAATAATATCGCCAAAATAGTTGTAAGTATTAATTACGAAATTTAAAAAAATATCCGTAAATCTCTTTTCATTAGGAAGCTTGTGTTGCTTTTAATTTGTCATAGAATCATAAATTCTTAGTTATTTACGAACAAAATTAAGTAAAACCGTGGTATAAATGCACCAATAACCGGTTCGTTACTCTTACATTAGACTGCGTCGAATGCTGACTTGTACCACTGGGAAATCGTTTCCGTTGTTCTGCGGTAATACTACTTGCTCGGAGGCCCCTGTACAGCAGTAGTAGCAGAGGTAGTAGCACTGACGTGTCTGACCATATACTTCATAAATCTACTTCGCTTCGTCTAGTGTAACGTAGACACACCCAGCTAATGATTTCAATTTCATTAATGCAAATAAATCGATGTAATGAATGTCTAACGGCATACAAGAAACAGTCACGTACTACGTTACATAACAAATAAATCGACTATATTTAGAATAAGACGTTACGTAATATACATATATTCCACCATTAATCATCGATTACTAAAATTAAACTAATGATTGTTCGTTAAAAAACAGGAAGAAATGTATACGTCTTGGTTGTACTTTGAATTCTTTCTCATTGGCTTCAATTTTTCCTCGATTTTCATAAGTCTACATCTAGAAGCAATAATCAGCCAACCGTGAAGGAGCTGTATACAGTGCACGAGCTCTGTATATAAATATATCGGAAGCTATATGTATAACGGATCCGCTGGACCTCGTAACTCGAAAGTCGAGAAAAATATTTCTAAAAAGCAGCCGAGGCAGTATTCAGTATACGGTCGAAGAAAAGCGAAACTTTTGTGGCTCGCTTTCAATGCGTCATGTTGGCGGTCGTTTTTCTCGTTTCAGACATCACACGAAAACCATTTTACTCGGATCTTCTCTTTCAACTTCTGCTCGACGTCTAATCATTTGCCGATGCCTCTATCAACGTGTATCCTGAAGATAAGGTCTTTCATCGATTAAATATTAATTAACGAGGAACTTTCCTTTTGCAAAAGATAAACAAAATCAATAGCACACATCAATTTATAATCGAATATGCAAATTGATTATAAAGAATTGCGCAATGAAATTCATTAATATTTAAGACACGTTCTACGTACTATTCTTCAAGGATGAAACTTGTGATAGAAACTGCATTTCGCCCAACGTGACGAAACTTTGCAAACAAAGTTTCTTCTACTGATTTCCCTAGATTCCATTACGCTCACCAAACAGAATGTTCGAATTGTTATAACTTTGTTTGATAATTTCATTATACACCAATATAAAAGTTAAAAACATCTGTGATGTATCTAGTTTTTAATTAAATGAATTTCATGAAAAATTGCTTTCATTTGGTGTATTAATATTCAACGCACGATTAAAAATGATCGTTTGAAACTAAGTGCACGATATGAAATCAAATATCAAATATGATAAAATGTACATTTCCGCCAGCGCGCATTGTATACGTGCTTGACATTTACCTTTCGCAGTTTATACATAAAATAATATTGTCGATGGAATTGTATTTATAAATATGAATGAGAGAATTTAATATATTTCAATAAAAATGATGACGTTCAGTTGTAGAAAATTCCGGAAGAGATGAACCAGTTAAAAATTTTTAGATATATTAAATATTTTATTTGTCAATTTGTGCGATGAGTGATCTTTTCAACAAATTATAATTTTTATAACAAAAAATATTGTTACGAATATTATACAGCCTATGCTATTAGCCACCGATACTTTTGTATTTTACATATTCCCAAGGCTTCGATATTGCGTTTACTGACCCTAAGATTCTTGATTTCATACATATCTGAATTATCTTAGATACGTATTCTGTGAGAACGTTAATACGTTTCACCTAAAATACTTCATAGTTTCTTTTTGTTACTTTTTGTTAGTTACAATTTGAATATCAACAATTTTTACGAACATGTTTCATCGTAACAACATATTCATCCTTTACCTGATTACCTATTCCTATTGACATCAAGGACATTGTCTCGTCTGACACGATATACGAAGTAATCTACTTAGGGGGCTACTAGGAACGCAAAATGTGCTAGCAGTTTCGAGCGTATTGATTTACCGAGCAAATAGTTTCGTTAATGTAAACACGAAGAGGACGCCAATACCGAGATTTTGCGTTACAGAATCGTTAATTGTGTGCATATTGCGTTCCATTATTATATGTATTACTGTACGTATATCTATCTCACAATCAGTGAGAGAAGCAATCCCTAGCTATGATGTTTATCTCTTGTTAATAGAAAATTAATTACGTTAAAAGTAATGAAGACAAAAATTTAAGTCTATAAGTAGTTTCTTACGAATTTGCAAAGAAAAGATGATGTTCTAATATGCTCGAAAAAATTTCATTTTTATAACATATCTGAATGTGCAATATACATACCTAACTGTTACTTTTATTTGCTTTCGTTCTTATTATAAAGAAACGAAAAAACTTTTTTTACTTCTATCTTATGAATAAAATAACATTTTTTTATGCAAGGAACTTCGACTCATAACATATATGCTAGCAAACATAAATTTACAATTTTCATTCACTAACGCCCGAATGAAATATAGTCTAAATAGGATGACAAATGTAAAAAGAGTTGAACTAAAGTTTTCTTTTAAGTTCTGCTACCTTTTTTAACATACCAACTATTAAATGAGATATGTAAAATACAATTTATTATAATATTATTTATTAAGGTAGAATCACGAAAACAATAAGGAAACAAATGATGACAGTTCTTCTCTAATGTATATTAAAGACGACGATTGATTGAAGAATTCTTTAGATTAAGAAAAATTTTACAGTATAATATTACAACAGTATGGTAAAAAATATAATTTTTATACTTCACTATCCTTTCGCAATAAGATTTTTGTTCGCACGATCGATATTTCAGTTTGTAGTTTCATTGAATAAAAAATCTATTTTGCACTTTTTACGCAACAGTGTACACATTATGTTTTCATATTACTTTAGTTATGCATTCTAATTTCTTATGCTAAATTATGCAAATACAATTATTCAATAACATATTCCTACTATTTTTAGTTATTTTTGTGCGAAATGTTAACTTGAATATGTCAAAAATGTTTTTGAAAATATATTTATAAGCAATTTTTATGAGAGAGAGAGAAAGGTTGCTATTATTAGAATATAATAAAAAATCCTACGCAAAATGTTTCGTGAAATGATCAACAGATAGCTCCAAGAGCATCCTTTCTTACAATGGAAGTTCGTGTTCTAGCGATCGGTCATGTGGTCATAAGGAGTAGACCAATCGCAAGCTGGATTACGTACCACGTGATCGGAAAAATCGAAATGGTGGACGTATCGGGACGCAGGATCCCGAGAGGAGACGAAGGACGATAAACTGGGCAAGGGCCCATTATCCGTGTCATCGGTGTTATTAATCGACGAACACGATTAACTGCGAATATTGGTGGAATTTCGATCAAGTACGACGACAGCCGACGTAGCTCTGAAGAATCAGTGACAGAATATCTTGTTTACTGAAGTGTCAATCCGCCCGTATTGTACGTGTGTTCTTTCGTTACGAGAAAATAGAGGGACAGTGTGTGTCAAGTGTGTGAGATCTACAGCTGCACGTATAGTTCTTTCGAAAATACGTTCCTGGTAATGCTATACGAAAAAGGGAATATCTCAAAAAAACGAACAAGGAGGAAGAGAACTGGAAATCACGAACAGACGGCAGTGCGTTTACAGTGAAATTTCAAGTCCATGAAAGCATGTCCGAGTATTTGAGGACTTTGGTGATTTATAAGAATGTGTCATACGGAGCATCTTGCTACCAGCGAAGGAGGTAATAAAAAAACATATTCTTCGAACAGAGGGACCTGCATGTTCTCATTACATTCTTTAACGATGATATGTAACAACTAGTGTCATGCCTGTACGAGAAATTCTTGATGACTTTAAGCCCGGTTTGCTCTGTTGACGTTCACACTCGCAGATCGGTGCTGATTGGTGGTATGGTCCATGACCCGCCAATCGGCGTCAGAAGACGATTTTCCTGCGAATGTCAGCCGTCAAGTCCAAAGCAATCGGTATCTCGGGAACGTATGTCGTTTTTCGCAATCCTTTGTGTATCCAGCGAGTGATCGATGTATAACGATTACCGTTCACCCGGGATTTTATTCTTATTACGTTGCTCCTTTTTGTGATAAGATAAATTACATATCACCTAATTGAAAAATTACCGGTAATAAGGAGACCCAGGAGGATATTTTTATATGTATATAATACAAAATTCATAACAATGCATAAACAAGCAAAAATAAAAACACCTTAAAGAAACAAAGAAATGTAGAGATCTCTTGTTTTTCTCATGTTAAGGTTAGAATTACTAACTGGGAAATATACATTTACTCATTAAATTAGATTGATTCTTATTGATTCATAGTTTATACTTATATGTTGTAGTGTTTATATGAAAAGTCAAGTGTAAATAGAGAGCAAAACATGTTTAAATTATAAATCTATTGAGAGTTATGTTTCTATGCACCAAAGGAATTTGTGTGATAGTAATGTAACTATTATTTGTATAGTGTAGCTGATTTGAAACACTGATGTGTCACATGTTTTTTTTTCAGATAAGATACTTCCTTAACGCACAAAAGTTTTATAATATGTACAACTGCAAACACATGTGTAATCATTTGCAATAAGTATATTAAAATACTCAAATGGCACAAGAATATTTACAAAGTATTAAGAACTTTGGATTATTGTATCAGTGGGAAAACTCGGTTACTGCCTGCCAACAATAGCATACCTATATTCTCTCCAAGTACATAGTGAATGTCATGATAAAATATGACGGCTGTCACAAAGGTTTTGTTGAATATTCAATTTTAAATACACGATACCTGAATTGAATGCATTATTCTATAAATTTAAAATACTCTAACTATTAAAGAACAAAATCGATAAAAATCTATAAATTTGACTGAATAAATTTAAAAACAAAATAATTTTAACTACTCTATTTTATTATATGAAAGGATACATCAGTCAATGTTTAAAATACTCTATGGTATTCTGTTCTACTGATCAAATTAAATAATGAATTTAAATGAAAGCTTCAAGAAAAATTTGTGGGGAATACTTCAATATTTCTATATACTATGTGCTTCAATGAAAGAAAAGTAATATTCACAAATTTTTATTTTGTTGAACCAATTTGTGAGTAAGATTTGACGTGATATATACATGTATATAAATAAGGTCTTTTAGTTTATGAATATTGGGTAATTTTGAATGCGTTTGACAAAACTAAATTAATGTAAAGAATACTTGTAAATAAATAATAAGAATAATCGAGACTGTAATAGTGAACATTTTTAAACAAAATGTATAAATGTTATTTTAAACGTTTGCATCAGTGGCTGTATATAATTGAAAAACAAAAAGAAGAGGATACAATACATTTGAGATTTTGTCTGAATGATAGAGGAAAAACTTGTTAACCCTATACAAAACAAGGTAAATCATCGTATAATTAAAGAGAAATGTATACTTGGTCATTGATTTAAGATTAAATGACTATTATTTCGTTTTGCAGGGTTAAAAAATGGATAGTTCTGGCTCAGGAGTAGTGCAAGTATTTGTGGGTGAATGGAGCCCAGAATATGAAGCACTTTCAATAAAAGCTACAAAGCAAACTTCATCAGCTGAGATAGTAGAATGTATTATAGAGAGACTGGGATTAGGTGATGCATCTGCTTCTAATGGGTACGAGTTAGCTGAGGTAGTGGGCAATTCTGTGGGGCAAGAATGTAAAGAACGAAGGCTAGGACCATCTGAGTGCCCTGTAGCACTAATGTTATTATGGCCAAAAAATGCAGCGCAAGAAGAATATTATAGGTAAACATTCTTCATGTTGATATTAACTTTTCACTTCATTTACTAAAAGCTGGTACACTTGTTGGATATTAATATTTCTTTCAACTTTTAGGTTCTACTTGCGTAAAAAACAACCAGATTACTTGTGGTCAGACAGTAGATTTCCCATGGATCCACAACTCCTTAAGGACTACTTCAATAGATTCTTGTATCAGCCTCGAGACAAGGAATATCCTGATCTATGTCAACTACCAGATCTTAATGAACAAACTCTATTGGACAACCTTCGAGCTAGGTTTTTGGCTGGAAACATATACACATATGTTGGCAGCATACTTATTGCATTGAATCCATTTAAGTTTTATCCCATTTACAATCCAAAATATGTGAAACTCTATCAAAATAGAAGGTTGGGGCCAGATATACCTCCACACATATTCGCTATAGCAGATGCAGCATACCATTGTATGCTTAAAGAAAAAAGAAATCAATGCATAGTTATCAGTGGTGAGAGTGGCTCGGGTAAAACAGAATCAACAAATTTTCTGCTACACCATTTAACAGCACTTAGTCAGAAAGGTTCTCATGGTAGTGGTGTTGAACAAACGATACTCAGTGCTGGTCCAGTATTGGAAGCATTTGGAAATGCAAAAACTGCACACAATAATAATAGTAGTCGTTTTGGAAAATTTATCCAAGTAAATTACAANTATTTCTATATACTATGTGCTACAATGAAGGAAAAGTAATATTCACAAATTTTTATTTTGTTGAACCAATTTGTGAGTAAGATTTGACGTGATATATACATGTATATAAATAAGGTCTTTTAGTTTATGAATATTGGGTAATTTTGAATGCGTTTGACAAAACTAAATTAATGTAAAGAATACTTGTAAATAAATAATAAGAATAATCGAGACTGTAATAGTGAACATTTTTAAACAAAATGTATAAATGTTATTTTAAACGTTTGCATCAGTGGCTGTATATAATTGAAAAACAAAAAGAAGAGGATACAATACATTTGAGATTTTGTCTGAATGATAGAGGAAAAACTTGTTAACCCTATACAAAACAAGGTAAATCATCGTATAATTAAAGAGAAATGTATACTTGGTCATTGATTTAAGATTAAATGACTATTATTTCGTTTTGCAGGGTTAAAAAATGGATAGTTCTGGCTCAGGGGTAGTGCAAGTATTTGTGGGTGAATGGAGCCCAGAATATGAAGCACTTTCAATAAAAGCTACAAAGCAAACTTCATCAGCTGAGATAGTAGAATGTATTATAGAGAGACTGGGATTAGGTGATGCATCTGCTTCTAATGGGTACGAGTTAGCTGAGGTAGTGGGCAATTCTGTGGGGCAAGAATGTAAAGAACGAAGGCTAGGACCATCTGAGTGCCCTGTAGCACTAATGTTATTATGGCCAAAAAATGCAGCGCAAGAAGAATATTATAGGTAAACATTCTTCATGTTGATATTAACTTTTCACTTCATTTACTAAAAGCTGGTACACTTGTTGGATATTAATATTTCTTTCAACTTTTAGGTTCTACTTGCGTAAAAAACAACCAGATTACTTGTGGTCAGACAGTAGATTTCCCATGGATCCACAACTCCTTAAGGACTACTTCAATAGATTCTTGTATCAGCCTCGAGACAAGGAATATCCTGATCTATGTCAACTACCAGATCTTAATGAACAAACTCTATTGGACAACCTTCGAGCTAGGTTTTTGGCTGGAAACATATACACATATGTTGGCAGCATACTTATTGCATTGAATCCATTTAAGTTTTATCCCATTTACAATCCAAAATATGTGAAACTCTATCAAAATAGAAGGTTGGGGCCAGATATACCTCCACACATATTCGCTATAGCAGATGCAGCATACCATTGTATGCTTAAAGAAAAAAGAAATCAATGCATAGTTATCAGTGGTGAGAGTGGCTCGGGTAAAACAGAATCAACAAATTTTCTGCTACACCATTTAACAGCACTTAGTCAGAAAGGTTCTCATGGTAGTGGTGTTGAACAAACGATACTCAGTGCTGGTCCAGTATTGGAAGCATTTGGAAATGCAAAAACTGCACACAATAATAATAGTAGTCGTTTTGGAAAATTTATCCAAGTAAATTACAAGGAAAATGGGATGGTGCATGGGTAAGATCTTCTAAATATAAGCATCCTCATGATTAAATTTGCCTATTTTTAATTAAAAAAACTGTTTGCAGGGCCGTTGTACAAAAATACCTGTTGGAAAAATCGAGAATAGTTTCCCAAGGTAGAAATGAAAGAAATTATCATGTATTCTATTACCTTTTGGCTGGGGCAAGTGAGCAAGAGAAACAACTCCTGCATTTAGAAAGTTGTGACTCTTACAATTATTTAAATAAAAGTGGTTGTTATGGGCTTGAAAATGTCGATGAACGTCATGAATTCTCAAGACTAAAGCAATCTATGGAAATGGTTGGATTTACACCAGAAAAACAGAGACGATTATTCGCAGTTCTGTCAGCTGTTCTCTTACTCGGTAATTACTAAATTTATGCTGTGCGAAATTACTAAGTATTACGTTGTATGAATCTGCATAATGCTTTACCGTGTTACTTCAGGTAATGTGGAGTTTCAACCTAGAAAATCTTATCACCATCATGATGAGGCTGTAGGTGTTAAAAATCCTGAAGTAGTCGCGTTAATATCAGAGCTGCTAAGAGTTAAACAGGAAACTCTTTTGGCTGCACTTACTGCCAAACGTGCAAGAGCTTCTGGAGAAACTTTGGTCATCAACTATAGGCTTCCAGAGGCAATTGCGGCAAGGGATGCTATGGCCAAATGCCTGTACGGAGCTCTTTTCGATTGGATTGTACTGCAGGTATGATACTGTTTCTATAAGCTGTGGGTACACGTTTTGTGTGGAAATAAATTAAATGTCTTCGTCTGTTTTCTTAGGTGAATCATGCTTTGCTGTCAAAAAAAGATACTCTTAGAGATCATCAAGGCAATAGTATTGGTGTATTAGATATTTTTGGTTTTGAGGATTTTAAAACGTGCAACAGTTTCGAACAATTATGTATAAATTATGCAAACGAACAGTTGCAACATTATTTCAATCAACATGTTTTTCAATACGAACAACGAGAGTACAGAAAGCAGGGGATTAGATGGACAGACATAGGATATAGCGATAATTCAGGTTGCTTAAATTTAATAGAAGGGAAACCGAATGGCCTCCTTTGTCTTTTGGACGATCAGTGCAAGTTAGTGTTTTATGTCATCCGTTTAACATTAACATCAAGTAACGTATTTTAAAATTTTAAAAATGTAATAGCTTTCCTGGTGCAACGAACGAGACACTGCTACAAAAGTTTAATTCGGTACATAAAGACAATCCATTTTATGAGGCACCACAACGACGCGAAGCAGCCTTTGTTGTGCGACATTACGCAGGAGCTGTTAAATATCAAGCTGCTAATATGAGAGAGAAAAATTTGGATCTAATGCGGCCCGATGGAGTTGTTGGTGTATTGAAAAATTCTTCTCTCGCTTTTGTTCGAGAATTGGTTGGTGCAGATCCGGTTGCCGTATTTAGATGGGCAATACTTCGAGCATTTTTTCGTGCTCATTTTGCTTTTCAAGAAGCAGGTCGAGCTCACAGACATGGACGAGGTATTGTATTAACGAATTCTATACATTGCAGTTTGCGTTGTCACTGAATAACGATAGGAAATATTTTTTTCAACTCCAGCTGATGGTACAAAGGCGTCTATTCAGAACAGGTATAGGACACCGAACGAGAATCTGATAAGGTACACATTACTTTTTTATATCATTTTTGCATAAATTTTACTCCCATAAAGGGTGACTCGAGGATATATAATTGCTTGTATACTCATAATATAGAGCAACATTTATTAGTTAAGTAATAATGATCGTGATAAACAAATGATAATGTTATTGCGCTTGTTTTCGAATATGTTGTACCTGCATATTATCTCACCTACAAAGTATAAATCTACGTTGTGCGTTAATAACATTTGCATCAAGCTGAAGAAGTTCGTATGTGTTTATAATTAAAGCAAACGTTAATTATATTTACATTGGCCACGTGTCTTTTGTCCCTGTAGCCATCTTGTGACGTTGTCGACCGTCAATCTAACTATTAACAGAATCGCGTAAGTGGTCCTTTGATCCACTGTATGTGTAATTTTGGCAAACATTACATTTTTTATGCTAACATGTATCCTATGGATTTACAACATTAATTTTACGTTAAGGTCACTTGATGTGTCTTGATCCACCAATTTCCAAAACTAAAGTCAATTAATAACACGATAAATTGCACATTATCAGCTGTTTGTAAATCCATATAATATTTTCCAGTCTTGTGTGTTTAAAAATATTGTTTAGAAGTTTTGTATGCACTTTTTGTATTAAGTATGATTAGAGTGAAATCTTAATCATAACTTTCGCTGTACAGTCATATCCTGTTATTTAAAGATATATTAATTTATACACTGTTATTCTCAAGCATGATTAATAATTCAGTCATAATGTTTTACATTTTATACAATTCATACTGATCATTAAAATTCGCACTGTTCCATTTGGAGTCACTCATAAAATAGATGCTACATGAAATCATGTTCTATCTGCTATCATTCAGAAAACTTAAAAGCTCAAACTAAATATCCATGTTTAACAATATGATTACTATTTAGTTACATGAAATTGCTAAAAAGAACTAAGCATGAGAGACTTTTTCAGTTCGCACAAACATAATCGTCCACCAAGCTATCAGAAGCAGCGCAGTGTCTGTATACCATCAGCTATACCCACAACCATATTATCTTCTATACAACTTGAAAACAACGACAATGTAAACAACAACCGATTGTCGTGGCCACAATTTCGAAACATTAATCAAACGCAACACCCGCCAAATGTAACGACCATGAAGGGTTATTTAATACGAGGCAGGGAAGACCAGCCTCATAGTAATAATAAAATCAGGCGAGATACTCACACTCCGCTAGAGAGGGTGCTTCCAAAAGACGAAGCAAACGTCATGGAACGCGCTAATCAAATAGTCATGTATGTAAACAGCTCCTATTTAATATTCCATTTGTAATTTATAAGCTGCAAAAAACTCACTGCTCTACGATAAAAGGTAGTGTGTGCTCTTCATAGTAATTCTGGGTGATGGATTTCCTTGCCTAGGTAATAGCATTTCAATAGAATATTTAATGGTCTTCCCGTGCAATCACGACACAGCTTTTTACAAGAATATTCACTGATCTACGAAGTTCTCACCTTTGAAGGTCATCAGAATCATTTTCCTTGATGTACCATAATACTCACGATCATTATCTCCTGTTCTTGTTACATCTTAATAATTTCTTTGTTCATGGTATAATATATCAGCTACAATGGGTGCATGCTGACATCACAATAGTAGTTCTCTCACTTGTATAAGAGTATATAAATTAGCCCATTTAATTTATATAAATTCAATTAAGGGATAANATGCACCAAAGGAATTTGTGTGATAGTAATGTAACTATTATTTGTATAGTGTAGCTGATTTGAAACACTGATGTGTCACATGTTTTTTTTTTTCAGATAAGATACTTCCTTAACGCACAAAAGTTTTATAATATNACCGAAAATCAATAATCCTATTTATAGTGCATGTATAAAATCAAGAATGGGTTCATTTATATCGCTGTATATGCTGTTTAATATGTGGCAAATAGTTAACTTAAAAAAGAGTCTATAATAGTCTTTTCATAGATACATCTTTTACTGCTAGAAATTAATTACAATTAATTGCACGTCCAACTCCTTCTATAGCATTCTACTTAATATATAAATTTTCTACTAATGTTTGTGAAAGCAGGAGTTTACATACTTTATAATGAATGCAAACTGCTTATTAACATATTTTTAACATTATTAACAATAATAGTTCCTGTCCATTATGCATTTATTAACTATGCGAATCGAAGCAACATTTCCATCATACTATTGTAAAATCTAAATCTATCACGACGACTTCCATGCGCAATTGATCATAATATCATCTGCTTTTCGCGCGCGTTATATTTGCTATCATAATAATCACNAATTGCACGTCCAACTCCTTCTATAGCATTCTACTTAATATATAAATTTTCTACTAATGTTTGTGAAAGCAGGAGTTTACATACTTTATAATGAATGCAAACTGCTTATTAACATATTTTTAACATTATTAACAATAATAGTTCCTGTCCATTATGCATTTATTAACTATGCGAATCGAAGCAACATTTCCATCATACTATTGTAAAATCTAAATCTATCACGACGACTTCCATGCGCAATTGATCATAATATCATCTGCTTTTCGCGCGCGTTATATTTGCTATCATAATAATCACAAGTTTCAAGAACATTTTGCTATATGTATGCTACTATTTGATAGTACGTTCGTAACAATAACTGATTGTTACTATCTGCAATGCCTTATATGTCATTGGAACTCTCCCTTTTCTGTTTTTTGTTTATACATATCCCTATCAAGACCTTTAAAGTTTCTTAGAAACTAAACAAATAGGAAAGGGAATTTACAACGTGTTTTTCAATGCTAATATATTGATGTTTAACCCTTTACAGGAAAAATAAATCGTTCCGACCGAGAGAACGTGGTAAGAAGGGGTTGAAAAATCTTCAAATTGTAAAAACACTTGCTGGAAGAACACAAAGTTATGGAACGGGTCCTGGAAAAGCGAGGAAGCAGCCTATGACAGTATCTGCGCAATTTCAACAAAGCTTGCACAGTCTGATGGACACTCTGAATCAAGCCAATCCTTTCTTCATTAGATGCATTAAGAGCAACGCTAACAAAGTACCGAACAAGTTTGACGAGGAAACAGTACAACGGCAATTAAGATATACAGGAATGTTAGAAACAGTTAGAATAAGACAAGCTGGATTCAATGTTAGATTAACATATGAAGAGTTCATCCAACTGTACAGAATGTTATTACCCAAGGGCTTGTTAAGTTCTCAGTCCGACGTTAGAGATTTCTTATTAACATTGAATCTAAATAGGGATAATTATCAGCTTGGAACAACTAAAGTATTCCTGCGGGAGTCAGAAAAAATTAAGTTAGACATTGAATTGCATCAACAAATCATTACGAGTATCACGACTATACAAAAATGGTTTCGCGCGTGTTTGGAGAGACGGAAGTTCCTTAGATTAAAGAATGCAGTTGTACAAATACAAGCATTTTGGAGGATGGTGATTGCTCAAAGGTTTGCCCGAACGTTACGTGCTAGAATAGAAGCGGCCACCCATATCCAATCTACTTGGAGAGTGTACAAGCAACATAGTTGGTTCAAGAAGTTTAAGTCATGCGTGATTACATTTCAAGCTTACGTTCGGGGCAACAACGCAAGAAAATGTTTTGCGGAATTGAAGAAACGAAAGAAATTACTTCCCGATAAGATTGAAGATTGTAAAGACACTCAGAATAACAGCAGAACATGTTCTAGGCTTAGGGACAATGATGAGTAAGTAGTTGTAAGAGCTTCAAAAATGCTGCTATACATATATTTATTACTAACATATTTCTATTCAATAAACAGATCGCTCATTGAAGATCAAGGATTAGCAGAAGTCAATACGAGTCGCAANACTTAAAAAATGCTGCTATACATATATTTATTACTAACATATTTCTATTCAATAAATAGATCGCTCATTGAAGATCAAGGATTAGCAGAAGTCAATACGAGTCGCAAAACAGAGTTTCAGAATCGCCTTACGTCAACAAGGTAAATAAATATGTTTATTTCTTGTATTACAAAATCAATTGTATTGTTAAATATGTAATTAATTGTAGGATGGAAAACGTGCTGCGAGATATTACGATCGACACCAGCATGTCCTATTCTAAACGCAAAGTTACACCAAATACGAGAATCTTGCACGAACCTACAATTTTAAGAAATACGGAGTCACTTCTTTCGGATGAATTTAACGAGCGCAAAAGCAGCTTGGAGAGTTTAACTAGCTTAAGAAGCTATGAATCTCAAATGAGTGTCAATAGTTCGGAATCTCAAGAAAATTCTTATTGTAAACCAGTACCGTGCACGAGAATAAAACGCAGCGATCAATCATCAAGTACGAACTTAATGAATACGTTAAGTCGAATGTCATCCACTAGTAAACGAGCAGATAGCTCGTCGACAGGGTACAGTGACGGCGAGACCGATACAGAGATTCCAAGTACTGTACAAAGTGCTCCACCAATTTTCAACACTACCCCACTGTTTTCGAGCCCACGAGAAATTACCTACTATCAGTCAAACATAAATTTATCGAACAGCCCGAATTCGGATGTCTGGCGCCGTAGAACAGATATTTCATCCGTTAATTATAGTGATTATTTAGTGTCTGGCCCTCAGAAGTCAACATTAACACGTTCTCCGAATGTTGAAAAGCCAAACGAAGCATCAAATTATAACGTAAAACTCGATAGTGATCGTTTTGTTCACATGGATAGCTCCTCGGGTAAAGAACAACGCCGATTAAGCGACAATAGCGTACCAAGCGATCGAATAGAAAGTATTCCAGTCTCGCCCATTAGACGCGATCTCGTATATGAACATAGTAGAGAAGTGAAGGATTTTAGTTATTTAAAACGGCAAAATTCGGAAGGAGATACATCCATAAAATCGGATGCTTTGCCTGATGATTTAAAAAGTCCTTTGTTAAAAGGAGTGTCAAAGGAGAAGAATTCAAGACCAAAGGAACAATGTGAACCCGACGTACCTGTTAGGAGTGCGAGGAGAAACCGTCCCACGCGTGAGGTTCAATGTCGATCCATGGGCGAGAGTGTATCAGAGGTCAACAGCAATGAATCGAAAAGTCTATATCTCACCACGATCAAAGAGAGTGATTCGCATAAATCTACAAATGTACGGACCAGGAAGGACGAGTTACCTTCGAGGTCGGTTACTGATTGGCCTGTTAATAAAAATGAAGGTGCATCAAAAACGCAACAACCTGGCAAACGTATGAGGTCCAATGCTATAACAACGTTAGAGCTAAGAAGACGAAATTCAGATCCAGCCACTAAAATATCAGGACTTGGCGATGGCAAATCTGGAACTGACACAAGTCCCAACGATTTGAAATTGGCACCCAGAATGGACCATTTAGAATGGAAAGGAAATCTGTTTACGTTAGCGGGTCATTGTTTCAGGAAAGTAGCCAGGTTTGCCAAAGATGACGTGTGCGTTTGTTGCCGTGAAAAGATGGATGCATTCGTTACACAGGGGTACAAGTGCATTGACTGTAAACAATTGTATCACGTGAAGTGTATCCAGAATGGTGGAGTACTTAAAATGCCCTGTACACTAGTGAATACCCCAGGCAGGCGAAAAAATAGAAAATCACCCAGAACAACGTACGATGCCCCAAAACAGACAGTACCGTCGAAATTCAGCTTAACCGGTACATCCGCTTTCTCTGACAGCACTGACAAGATTATATCTGACGCGAAGGAATTAGCTTTGATGCAGGAATTTATTATGAAAAAGATATACATAATGGAGGGACAAGAAGAGGGTAAAAAACCTAGCGAAGTTGATCGCGTATTCAAACAAGCTTTGCGTAAATTTAAGGACGATCTTGTGATCACGTACAGCGTTGCTACTCAGCAGGGCGTCGAGGGTAATATTAAATACACTGACCTAATAGCGAACTTTCTGCACGTAATGGAAACTGTGTGCAAACAAGAAAATACCAGTGAAGATTTTCCTGTGACGATGGGAGTGAACGCGTTTAGAGGATTCATGAATGAATTTATGACGGTGGTCAAAACCGAAGCACTCGAGAAACAAAGTAAAAGCAAGCGTAAAAAGGAAAAGAAACGAAAACAGGAGGAACCAACACGACATGGCAATCATATGTTCCAGTTAACAATTATAAATATACCTACCGCTTGTGAAGTTTGCACATCTTTCTTTATGTGGCCTATCGAGCGAGGACTTGTCTGTCAAAGTAAGTATCTTTTCTCTTAATTTTCTAGTTCATTTCTTTCATTCTTATTGATATGTATATACACGTTAATCCCTTAGATTGTAAGTTAACGTGTCACAAGAAATGCTACACGAAGACAATGGATTGTGGAAAGGACGCTTCGCTGCATGATATAAACTCGCGAAAGGTATTCGGTGTACCGTTGTATAAATTAGACTGTGGTGACGGCAAAGTGCCAATAGTGGTAGATCGATTAATTACAACTATCGAGATGCATGGTCTTTACACGGAGGGCATATACCGAAAGAGTGGCGTGAGTTCAAAAGTGAAGGAATTGAAGCAAAAAATGGACGAAGGTGATTTAGAGAAAGTGGACTTTGAAAATTACCAAGTGCATGTACTTGCAGCAGTATTGAAAAGTTTCTTTCGGGACATGCCCGAGCCTCTTCTTACTTTTGAATATTACGACGACTTTTTACACGCCGCGAATCTGACGGATCCTCGGGATCGAATTAGCACGCTCTTCGCTATTTTGAAAAAGCTCCCGAAGCCGAATTTCGATCTGATGGAACGTTTAATCGTTCATCTAGCCAGAGTGGCACTCCACGAAGTTGACAATCGTATGTCACCGTCAGCTTTGGCTATAGTCTTTGCACCGTGCATTCTAAGAACGAATAGGACATTGCCTGCACAAGATTCTCTGCAAGACGTTGGCCGGCAAACGTGTTGCGTCGAGACGATCGTGCAAGAGAAATTGAGGATTGTACGAGCGACTTTGGCTGACATAAATACCCTTGAGAACGCTTGTCAGACGGCGACTCACCGTTTGTCCAGTTTACGGTCTTCGAAGATTCTTAGTCCGGAGGAATTGAACGCGGCAACTGCAAACGCGACCGTGGGAGGCGGCGCGGCGGACCGAGACAGAGACCGAGGCGACGAAGAAGAGGCACTTCTCGTCGACCACATAGAAGAAATTCAAAACGAAAAGGCCATATTAACTGCAACAATTCCCAGCCTAACGAGAGCTTCCTCGGACGATGACCTACTTCTATCTGCAGATGACCGAGAAGGGTCGCTTGATGACCTTCCATCCTCTGCCGGTAAGTTTCTACATTTTTAACAATTCATATATCATGTGTACATCTAATACAGAAAAAAAGGAGAGACAGATTTGGAGGATTCAGCAATGTAGGTCGTAAAAAGTGTCCTTCACAGATTTCAATGTTTGATTTTATCGTTAAATAAAAATGTCGATCTTTTGTATGCAGTGAATTATATTTCACTAGCGTATAGCTTATATTTTACTGTATGTTCAAATAAGAAAACAGTTTTCTTTTAATTCTCGTTACGTTCTTTTTGGTTTATATTTCTGTTAATAGACGGACTTGTAAGGAAGAAGCCTATTCAGAGGCAAAGTTCCGCAGACAATGCATTTCCTACGATCATCAGTGTCGATGAGGACATGGTAATGGTATGACCATTGACGATGAACGATACTACCACGGGAAATGATCGTTGAGTATAGCTACATGACACGCGCTGTGAAGCGTCGACTGACAGCAGCAAAGCGACGAGTCTTATTTCTGGTCTCATCGGCAAGCCGCTAATAATTTAAATAAGTAGTGAAACATGATATTAGGTAGGTCTAGTAAGTTGTTCCACGCGAAGTTACGCTGATAATCCAATCAAACATACGTGCATATATGTTTGATATATATACACATCTACATACGTTCATATATAAATATATATTTTTTTCCACTCTGTCGTAAAGCTTTCAGAGGTTTCTAAAGAGTAATCAACAGAGTAATTAAATTACCCGAGCATACCGCTTCACGTGAAAACATTAATTTTATATTCTATTTTTCTCCTGGAGTGCATTCCTCTTATCGAAGACTGTCTATCAGGCTATAGATGCTTAGAAACCTCCATAAAAGCAACGCGATTTACATTTTCGCAACGGGACTCTACGATAGAATATCTTTTCTTCCGGACATTTCTCATTTTTCATTTTTCAGTAGGATCGACGTAAAAGATAGAAAGTATACGTGCGGATTATTAATCCGCGAAAAATGGAAAACTAACCGAAGTTACGCGTTACTGTTACGAATGTTTAGTCGCATTTAAATTCCTGTTCTAGCCCCGTGTTTTTATCGGTTCGTTCGAAAAACGATGCCCCTTTGTTCTTCATATTTTTTACAGATTTTATAGACTGTTGCGTGAACCAACACGATGATAACTTTCTCTCTGTTTTTCTTCTTAACGAGAGCTCAAGTTTATTACTGCTTTCATTGACAATCACGGGTTTGCATCCTTTTGTTAGTAAAATGATAAAAGGAATGAAACGAATTGAAAGTTCGAGAAGAGTTGACCAGGCACCTCGTCAGGTTTCTATCTCATCAGGATTATTTCACTGACTTCTTTTTACATAGAATACTCGCGATAGGTAGTTATCGAAATGCGGATTCATGTAAGGGACTTGAATTATGTGAAGGAAAAGAGGAAACCAAATTGTAGCTCTTATACATGTATATACATTATTGGGTCAATCAGGAAGTTTGTGTCGTTTGCTATATCGTCAGATAGATAAACTCGTTTAATAGTACTGTTGTCTTTATATGGAACTGTAATTTTCCTTTCCGTCCATATGTCTGCATTTTTGTGCATAATTATTGGCACGCGATTCCTTTTATTTCTTATCAAAAGATTCTTTGATATTTGCAAAGTGCCGATGATATTACAATTTTTTCTCATTTAGAAAATGGCCTACTTATAGATTTTCACGTCATTATAATACGCTCCTAGATTTTGAGTAAACAGCAAACATACAAACGCGATGATGCAGTAACTTCTTGAATGACATTCGACATATTTGATAGTGTGTATTTCGTAATAATCTGTTATTACTGTTAGTTTTATATACAAGATTCGTTACCAAGGTTACAATTACTACCGTCGATATTCGTCCGATAGGATTTAACACACGCGTATATTTTGTCGATGATAAATGATACACGAACACGCATAGGGCCTGCCAATTTTCTTTATTTGGGTATCAATTTTTTTTACTTAGAGTAATTCTTTTCACGCAGAGAGACTCCTTTATTATACACATATACACACATTTAAACGCGACCAAGCGCGAAAACGTATGTCAGACATACACATACATGCGCATACAAGACATTTATGTACACGAGTACTTATTTATGTATGTACGGATATTTCTGTACTCGTTGGACTGAGCAGACGGTTTTTTTTTTTCTTAAGATTTATTACGATTTCGTTTTATTTTCCTGTCGCCAGTGTCCCTCTTTTAGTTTGTCTACTCTTTATGCTCATCCCTTTCTGTTTTTAATACACCGCTATAGTGTCTAGATTTAGGTGGTCTGTTTTTCTTCCGTGCGTTCTCGCGTTGGACTCGAATGCCCAATAATCGGGAGGGGTTGGGAAGAATTGTTCGAGTAAAACGTTGAAACTAGAAATTTCGAGGTCGCGCTTCATGAATAAAAAGAATGGGAAGTGAAGATACTTTTTACCAAAAGATTTGCATTTTTAACCGTGCTTTTAACTTCACATTTAATTAAAACCTTCATCATGCTCCTTTAATTTTCATTCGGCGACAAAACTTTTCAAATTCCTGACAATTTCGTGTCTCGGTCGATATCCCATCCGCCGAACAGTCAGAATTGTCGCTCTTCAAACAAATATTTTCCAGTATTTGATAATATTGTTCAGTAGCGAATAAAAATGGGAACTTGTTTTTCTTTCTCGCTTAATCGTTCGAATTCGCCAATATCTCTCAAGCATAAATTTCACTTAACGATACTAGAATCTGTTCGCACGAGAAGACAGGAATACGTTGCACACGGTCACGCACAAGCGTCAGGCTATAGTAATTTCTTTTAATGGGAACTAATCGTATCATCAAATCGAATCGTTTCGTGTTAAATTTATGTCATCAGGCCACGCGTGACTTTTATCCAAGTAACCGTTAGGATTAAGCCGGGAAATTCGGAAAAAGGCACATGGCTCGTTCTTTTTTCAAACCGTTATGTTCCTCGTTGTTTTATTTCTCCTCGTATTTTTCTCCAGCTTCGACTCGCAGAATCCATATGTTTGCGTTGGGTTCGTTTTAGAATGATCGATTAGCGAAACCGAGTCTTTTTAATGTTCGTGTACCGCGTTTCACGCGTTGTTCTTTTTCACGCTCATCCTGCATGATTCGGAAAAGCTTTTTTACGAATTCTCGGGCTGGCGTGAGAGGTTCTTCGTTTCAAGGTTGATCGATTTTTATACCGATTAGAATATATAACTGTTGCGATCACATGTTTTGCTCGACTATGCGAACGGATCCTAGAGTGGTTCTTTCTCCGTTTTTAACGTTGACATGTTATTCCTTTTCTTTGAGTTCGAGGCGACCGCGAACATCCACCATGACCATTCGAACAAATGGTTTTCTCTTCGAAGCAGTTCTTTGGCTGTTATACTTCGTCCTTTTGAATCGACGAGTGTATTGCGAGAAAGCGTAGACGTAAATTATCGATCAAATCATACAAAAGGAACCTTTTATCTTTATTTGTATGATTCGTCCTTGTGTTCATTAATTTCTTTTTCAACGTCAATATTATCTATTCTGTATGTAGTGAAACCTTATTTTTATGTTCCATAGTGATTCTCGGGAATATCGATTACCGTTTCCTATCAATCTCTCGTACTTGATTAAAGAACAATTTTTCTAATTATTTATTAAATATTAGAGGAAAAGATAGGAATATGAAGTTAAAAGTACAAATATAAAACAATTTCAATCCTTAAACCGTAAATCGTGGTCATTCCGAGCAACTCCGAACGATTTTTACAATTCATGTAATTCGTTTTATACTTTATTTATAGTATAATATATTTCAAAAAAATTTTTGTTCAAATTATTTTGATAATTCTAATTTAGGATGTTTCAAGATGCTACATGAATTTTTCCAGATTTTTTTAGCAACTATTATTTATTAGCAAATGTTTCGGACATGTCTCCTATGAGGACGAAACCCGAAAATAGTAATGAATCTATGTAATCAAAATAATATATTTTGATTGACATTGATCACGGTCAAACGTGTTAATTGAAGAAGAAGTATAACACATTCGGTGCGAATCATTTACCCAAGCTATGCACATATTTTAAAACTCTTACTCCTGTTTTATATTTATATCTTTAATGTCACATATCTATCTGTTTTACTTTACTTATTGCACCCTTGAAAATTATCAGTTTAGTACCTCGCAATTCAATTTCTTAGCAAATATTAATTAATTCAAGTAGATAAGATAAATTCATCGACTAACTACTTAATCATTCGATTTATTTCTCTGTACATTATTTCCTTATCTATGTTTATTTGTAGCAAGTAGAACACTATCAAACATTTTTCAAGACTTACGGTCGATAATTCGCGTGCTCACAATGAGAACACCCACACATATACCTTAGCGTTATACATTCTTCATACTGAAACCGTTATTGTTGATTTCAGTGTGTAGAGGTTTTAAGTTTCTAAAAGATGTCGGACAAGTCCGTTTGTTGTTTGATCGTTCGTTCACAAAGCGGTTGGCTAAAGAAAAGGAAGATTGAGTTTCGTTTCGGCTAGTTTGTTATCACTTTTATCGAGAACGGTTGTCGAATCGTTGAGTCTTTCGCCCGTTAGAAGAGCGCAATGTTTCTGTTTTTAACTCCTTAAAAATTTTATTATTAAGAAACCCGCCACGGTTATTAGAGCTTGAAACTGGTGTTGATTCTTACCATGGCGCAGTCTTCTAAATAGTCTTCTTAAAACACGTAGGCAAGTAAGGGCTACTGTCGTTGATGTCTGTATGTGGTCGTTTTGACGCAAAAACGCATTACGCTTCTACTGTGCAAAGAAAAAGGTGCTTCGCGCGAGTATCGAGCGCACAAAAACGTATCATCTGTCCTGTCATTGTTAGAGGAAAAAGGAGAACGAGATCCGAAAGCAACGACGAAGGTAGTACAGGTCCTGACAGCCAACGGCTTTCCGTTCCGAGATAGACCGAAACTTTCACACATCCGATATCCAACCTCACGTCTAATCAATGAAAGTCTCTTTCATACAGAATGTGCGTTATCAATTGTTACTGCTCAAGTCCGATTTCTGATCGATTCCTATCCAACATGTGAAGCAGAACTGGGGACATGACCGATTAATCTCTTGTCGAACGGTATCGTTCAAGATTTTCACTCCGTCGATCGTTGGTCCATGAATGTAATTCGTCTCCATAGGGGATATGATATAAGCAGGATACTTCATGACAATATCGCCCCGAAAACTCCTAATTATTATTAGTTGTTACCATGCGGATTCTCGCATTCTATACATTGTTTTCGAACTCCATGGTTCTGGACACTTCGTTTGGACCATGCTCACGAGCACATTCTCGCGAGACTGAAATCGAGTCTCGCGTCGACTTTACTCGTCGAAGAATTAGAATCTAAACGAATTTGTGCGCGACGTAAGAAGACGACTGGAATAGGGTCGCCAACGTAGATACGAGAAAGTATCGTTTTCACTTTGGCCGAATTCTTCGAAATACGCTTATTACAGTTATAGAATCGACGACATCGTCGTTTGTCCCCACGGAGAAGCCTAACTTTTGCTTTTCATCTTAATCGGGCCGACGATCGTTCATCGAGCGCTCGACGCACGATCGTCGGCGAATAAACGAATGTACTTTCGCGCGAAGTACCTGCGATATACGAACGACTACTCCTTTCGTTTTACGAGCGTCGCGTCTGAAAATCGCCGTCACAATCTCGTTGCGAGTACACGATTCCGGGCTAATATGTAGTAGTAGAACGCGAGACGATGTCAATGGAACCACTACCGTCGTCGAGGAAAGTCGAGGCGGATGCTTGAAAGTCCGAAACTCAAGGTGTCTGGTATTGATCGCAAGATGAGAATGGGAGGGGGAGGGGGAGGAGTGGAAGAAGGAACAAAGTCATGTACGAATGCTTCAACGATTACACACCGAAACGTCGCGACGTTAAAACGCTCTCCCCATGTGTGTCTTGGCGTAAAATCTAAGACCACGATCGCGCACGATCGGAGCTTTCAGACACGTCGTGCACACTGCGGATGAATTTTATTTAGCCAGAGTTGAAGTCGCTCGTTCGATCTTCGGAAAAGTCTGTTCCTTCTCGAAGAAAATTGGTAGCGTCAAAGTCCTAGCGCTCCTGTCTGTAGGTACCTTTCACGAAGGAAAATCTTGTGCGACGAGTTCGAAGGCTCCGTTTCCTGTATTTATACATACACACACAAACACACAAATATATATATATATATATATATATTATACATATTCGTTATTTTTCTTCAAACAAAGAAATGACCGTGTACGTGTGATAAAAAGGTATGTGTGTTTAAAAGGACAGGCTTGATGGTCATACATATATTAGATGGTTTATATATATATATATATTTATATATATAACCATCTATATATACACACATAGATCCATATAAATACGTAGATGTATGTGTGCAGAAAAATCGTGTAGACGTGCGTAAAGGAATTTCCATGGCTGTATTGTGCTCCGTTCGGAACAATTTGTGTTCTCGAAAGCAGCTCGATTATTCAATATCCACATACAAATATATGTGTACACATATATATATATATATATGTATCATGTATATCTATATGAAGCAGAATAGGCATCTGAACGATCGAGAAGAAGGGAGATTAAAAATAAAGCTACGATAGCTTTTTTTCGAATCATGTAGCTTATTGATCTCCGTTCCTCTTGACTTCACAAATCTCTCGTGAAATGATTTTTTCAACGACTCCGAGATTCTGCCACGCTCGCTCTCAGTCCGCCCATACGCCCTTTTCTATTTCTTCTTTCCTGCCTTCGATCCTCTTCTTCCTGTTTCGCGTTCAATTAACGTCGTCAACGTAGCATTCGCATTTTTGCTTGGCGCATTCTACGTCGGCTGTGCGTTTCTCGTTTACGTACGAGGTTACGTGTACTAGATGCATCCGTGTGCATGTATAGTTCGAGCAGAGAAAATTTCTGGACATTCGTTCTCCTGCTATTGGGAAACTATACGTCAAAATGCTCCTTGGTGACCAAACCGCAAGATCTCGTTATGACGCCTCATCAGGTCGTCCAACAAGTTTGAGGACAATATATGCGTCTGGCACAAAGCGTGTGCTTCCGATACGCAACCGCGATGTTACTCTCCGAACTTTCATCGGCGTAAATCGAAACAGGAGTTCCCTATGGGATTCGGCTCCTGAACTGAAATGTTTGCGCCCATTGAGGTCGTTCCGAGCACGTGGAACTTCGGAATGGACGACTTGAACTGTTTCGATGAATTCAATGAGATTCTTCGGGCGCATATAAAGGACAGAAGTTTCATTGGTCACGCGTGCGGATAATTGCTCGTTGAACCGCGGAGCGTTCGCAAGCGCGCTTCTTCTCCTTGGTTCTCTTTCGATTGTCCTTTCGTCGCTTATTCGATCCCTTAACTTAGATTAAAAGAAGACGGGTCTTTCCTTTTGTTAACACCGTATCGCACGGTTTCTAATTAACGCACATTAGCGAGAAAGTGAAATGATTTACGTTGATTTTCACGACGACGAGATAATTGTAAACGATCGGGACACGTGAGCGGAGATATACGTAACGCACGGCACCATGTCTCTTTACTTCCCACCGTTTCTGTTCCTTTCCTTTTCCTGGACAAGGCCATAGAAGTTGGCAATAAACGGCAACGAGAGTCCAGGACGCGTCTTGTACACTCGCTCGAAATACGAGTCTCCTTTTTCCGATGCCCGTTTCATTCCCACAACTTTAGTTCCCTCTGAAAGGGAGAAGGAACATGGTTCTTTCTTTTCCTTTATCCATATCTTGGTTCTCTCCTGTCTTTTTGTTTCGTTTTTTCGACGGAGAATTCGTTGGACCGTTCTGTAACACGTCTGGCGAACGGTTGACACTCGTTCCCTTTCTTACCGTCCAGATTTACTGAAGAATACTATTCTTCGATTATATTTTCACTCTACTTTTTCCAATTCAACTCTTCTTTTCATTGAATCGGTTCTTTCAGACTACGGAACATTCGTGTTTTATATTTCTAAAATTGGAATAATAACTTGTCGTGCGTTACGTATTAACACAAATTAAAAATTTTTTTAATTATTTAGAAAAAGGAGTGGTTCTGCCAACTAAATCCTTTTTTTATGAATTCTATTGTCTGGTATCGATACTTCGAAAGTTGAAAGAACACGAGGCCATAGGCGAGAGGAGAATGAATGTAGCGATAACGCGAGATCCAATATGACGAGCTGTCCGCACGCGTCCGTATTTCCGGCAAAAGGTTTCTAACGATTTCATTCGCAAACCTGTAATAAGCGTTTAGTTGATGTGAGCGAGCGAGTTTCGTGCGTAGTATGTGGGTGTTGTGCGCGTGTGTATGTGTCCGCTTGTCTGCATGTGAATATTATTCAGTTTCAGTGCGTTCGCAAGTACTGTATGCGAGAGTTACTCTCCGTGTGATCGACTGTAATTTTATATAATATTTGTAAGGCAAATGAAATATTATGTACAGCATACCTGACAGTAAATAATAAGTATCTACCTTATATCTAATTTCGAGTTTTATAGATGTACAATCCCTCTAAATGTCTTCTTCTAATTTTGAATATTCTGCTTAAACTGGCTTAAAGGAATAAAGGGCATTTTAAATGATGCTTTCCAGAATTGAGTTTAAGTCATTTATTTCAGAAAAGCTTTATTTAGTCATACTTTGAGAAATTAAACGAAGCAGTATATGTATAGGATGGTATATAATTTTCCTTCAAAGTTAGATTACTTTTTAATGTATGCGCTTGGCAGTAGCCGTGTTAAATAACTCAAAGGGTTCAAAATTTAATGCTTTCGATGCCCGAACGGTTCTAGTTATAAGTTCCAGTTTTAAGCACCTAAATGGGACAACAGTTTTGGTCGTTTTATACGACTCTGATAACAATAAAGTATGGCAACGACGTGATTCGAATGTAACGTGAAATGTAAGTATAAAATTCGGGACAAAGGGGCTGGTTTAATTTTATGAAACGTTAATTAATACCACGGACAGATTTAATGATACATGAGATGTATTAAGTAATCAGTGATCTGAGCATCGTCTGTGAAACATTACCAGGAAGAAAATATTGATATTGCTTCTAACTACCAACATCTAGTTTTATTATCGTTTTTATAAATGGTCACTAAATAAAATGTCGATGGTTCCCCTTCATATCATTCTAACTCGGCCGACAATACAAAATTCTAACTACAATATGGGTGCAATGTGACTCTACTTCAAACTATGTTGAATGCAATAAAATTCCTACTGGAAATTCTGTGCAGTAGGATTCTAAACTCTATGATAAATTGGATATAAATAGAATGTATTGCACGGAATCTCGGACTGGAATTTTATTGCACACTATTTTAGATTATTAAATTCATATTGTTTACGTACTCGAGTTAGAATGGTGATATAACTTCGTCCGAATTAGAATTATATAGGAATGCGTCGATATGATTGCGAAAGATATATCCATTACATGTTTAAAACAGTGAATAACAATTACAATATATATGTTCTAACAATAGTGAATATCTCGTCTAGTTATCAGAGATTAAAATGCACACATATACGAGATCTGTGACATTGATATAGTATATATAAATGCTCACAGGTCTCATAAATGTCTAGCGAATATTCATAATTCCATCGAAGTAGAATATGCAACAGTGCCTTTCATATTCAAGAATATCAATCGCGTGATTCAGCTGTTACCGTAGAAGCCATACAGAATGATTGCTATTGCTGGCTTGCTCAGGCTTCTATTATTTCTCCTAGGAAATAAGATTCAAAAAGAGTAATAAGTCTATCTCTTCGGAAAATTTTGAATAAAGATCATGAGTGTTCACGGTATCAAAAAAAATTGTCAAGAAATGTTAATTGTCCGTGCCAACTTTTTTCAGGTGACATTATAATTGGTTCTTATTATCCTTTACGGTTCTAATTAAATGATCCACCAGTAGTAGAAGTGCGCGCGCGTTCCAAGTATTTTAAGTTTTCAATTGAACTGACAGGACATCGTAGTAGTTGCTTTGTTGCTAGTTATTACTGTTACGTCATTAACTTTTCCGAGAAAGTGGATATGTATTCGGGTGGGCGCAGACGTGAGCACGTGTGACCCGAACATTGACACGTGTGATAATTGCAAGACCTGTTAGTGAAAAACTCGTTACAGGGACAAAGCGACCGCTTATTGCCAATATTGGCAACAATTAATATTTTCTAAAAACGTCTCGACAAGTCCTCATTTTATGTTATACAATAGCTGTTAATATGTAACGACACGATAAGGCAAAACGTCAATGTCATTAATTAAATCAGTTAATTTTGGTTTACAGGTCCAAAGATTTTGCTTTTATACAAGACAGGTTTTGAATGGTTAAATGCTTCTTTGGACAGCAGAGGATTCCATTTAGCACGGTGTGATCATTATTTATTGATATTATGTTGATATTTAATAATACAGGATGACCCATACTTTGGCTAATTTTGTCTGAGTTATAGGTAAAATTGTCAAAATTTGACTGATAAATGTTCAAATAATCACATGACTGTCCCAGTGCAAACTATCCATTCGGAGTGCATCCAGATTAAACCGTTAATCGTTAATTAATATGTAGGTATTGGTCATCGCAATTGCTGGATTATCCGACCGATTAATTACTCGCTATGATAGGCAAATCAAACATCGTCGGCATTATAAATACGTGAAGCTCATTAGGGTTCATTAAGAATCATGTAGATGCAATAATCGAATATTATAGATTGTGTGATTTAAAGCAAAGACAGATTCGCGATTTTTCATTACTTGTCCATCTTGATAGATATGTTTCTAACAAACAATAATAATCCTGATTTAAACAAAACAATATAGCAATGATCTTTCTTTCGCAGTTGAAGCCAACAACTTTCGTTTTGAAGTTTTAGTAAAACTGTCTCGGTAGTATTAATAAAATTAAGAAAGTCCCGTCGTTTCCGGCGATAACATCAACAAGGAATAAAACTTCACCGCTTGAGCTCGAAGTTGAACAATAATAAAAACGGGGCAAAGAAAAAGATCGCGCTCGTCTCTTCACGTGACCCTCTATAAAAGCTCGCGCGGAGGTAGTCCCCGTTTCGCCAAGTTTAAAACACCGTCACGAACGCTTCCCACTGACAAAACTACATGTGACCGGAGACTAACGATACGTTCCATTCCGTATCCCTGCGATTCGGCATTTTTGTTCAGGATATACGAGTGGACTTTCACTGGCTATTAAAGCACGTCGTTTCGTGGTATTCGCGGCAGTAGTCCACGAAGGAAAGGCTCGAGGGACGAGGGAAAAGGGAAATTATGAGGGCGGCGGACAGGAAAATCTCCCACAACCCGTGCGACAGAGCGAGCGGACAGTAATGTCCCGCGTTCGGACAGAGATAAAATCCCAGTGATAGAACCGTTCGAATTCAAGGAAAATCGGCAGAGGAAGAGGGACAGAGAAAAGGAACGACGGAGAACAGTAAATCCTTCCGATAAATGGACGACGCCACTTCTTTTATCTGCCGAGTACGTGCGCCTTCCCGTTTCTTTTCTTTTACCATCGACGAAGTCACTGGGTCACGTCGCGGCTTCTTCCCTTGCAGCCACGTATCAAGACGATGATCCTTTTTGCTCGCCAGTTGATGACAACGGTTTTCAGTTTCTTCACCCGTAGCATTGGCTCCTTTCTTACATTAATGTAACACAAGCAGAGGTGACAAAGTCTTGATTTTCAAATGCGTACGGTTAAGGTGTGCGTTAAAGAGATTAAATTTCACGTCACTGATAAGCTAATGAATATGAAATTGAATGGGAAATTGTAGTTAACAAAAATGTAATAACAGAGTAATTGAAGATTCAGTAGAGAGAATTGGACGCCCATAACTATAGAAATATTGTTAAATAATTGTTTAGAATAAGAGCTGGTTACATAAAAATGCAAGTAATAAAGTAAATGCAATATTTGTATCTGGAGACGTTCCTGAATGACCAGTCTGTCTGGGTGAGGCAATGGAAAATGATAAATCGTACAAGGAAAAAAATGATAAAGCTCAAGCATTACAATTAGAGGAATGTTAATTAAGTATTTGTTGCTATGAAACGCAGAAAATTATAGACAGACTACTTCGTGGAAGAGAAAGGACTAACTAACTAATTAAAAATTGTTCATGGTTATTTAACTGTTAACGAAGCCGTTTACAAAATGGCAGAGTACTTCATGGAAAAAAAAGAACTGGCAAACCGCAACGAAGTCGCATTAAGTTTTGTGAAAAAAATGATGAGCCTCATGATTAGAACTTATTGGTAATAATCTCTTAAATATTAACGAATATCATAACGAATATCATGTGTATACGAACATCAAATAATGTTATTATTTTATTATCACATACGAATACTCAGTTAAAACATAATTTTATGAAGATAATTATTTTTTACCGATAATCCACCTGTATACGATATCAATAAATTCTGTAATTAATGAACAGAACAGAATCACATACTTGTTCGTTTATTACGCAATTCGCTGATGTAAACAAGCATTTAGCATCAACGATGATTGAAATTCGTTAAATCATAATATTTTTAAAGAACTGCCGCTGACGGAATTTGTTTGCCCCAATCTCTCTTTTGTTTTCAGTGTATATATATACACGCAAACATGACATACCCACCGGTTTAATAAAATTTTTTGCATTTAATATCCGCATGATCCAATATTTCAGACATGACCTATTTCTACGTTTCATAGTATATCGACAAAAACACTTTGCAAATTTCTGTTGATAGCTGTTTTTAAATATTCAAAAATTCTATTTAACAATCACGAACAACAGCAGAGCATTTATGATAAATTAATATAATGGTAAAGTAATATAATTGAGTATCTAATTGATATTAAATGGAAGTATGAGGTGTATCGGAGCTATCTATAAATATATGGATGTGAAATTGAGATTGTCATTTGTTTTCTCAAATTGAGAATTTATGAAAGAATCCTCGTCCCCCTTATATATGTTTTTCATTATGTCTTTCTTCCGGCCCAACACGGAAGAGACATACGCGGATGTGCGTGAATAATCGATAACGAAAAAGCTCGCATAGAGAAACGAGAGATCACCAGAATTCAGGTTCATCCTAATTCATTGAACAAATTGCTCTGTTTCACATGATTGACCGCGAGCCTGACAGGAGTAGAAGCGGAGAAAGAGCGTGTGCCTGGCTACGATTTCGAAATGCTAACCGCGTCGCGTCGGCGATCGCGTTCGCATGTATCATGGCAAATTTACGCTCCACAAACGACGACGTGAGAGCGTAACGCAGAAATATCGACAGCGCTGGGACAATGGAGATTTAATATTAAGGAACGCGCGTAGTATATCGTGGAGTACTGATCGAAAATGTTGAATCAAACGCGTCTCACATTCCTCGCGATTATTGTTAGGCACCATGTCGATTTTCAACAATTGATTATTTTAGTAGTGATCTTGCATTATTTAATTCCACTTGTCAAGATTATCAAAATAACTTGGGGAATTTTACGTAAGGAAAAGAGAAAAACTGAAGGAAGAAACACTCATAAATAACGCTACGAGCAGAAACGTGCGAAGTGTTTGAGGGTGTTATAAATTAAGTCCTTCCCCTCGATGCTACGTCTTGAGCCTGAGACTCGATCGTTTTCCTCGACATGTCGAGTTGACTGCTATTTAATATTTAATCACTGATCGGCCTTTCTTGCATTTATGACTATGGAAAGTAGAATAAAAATTTAATTTCAGACTTCAAAATAAGTGTAGTTGTATTTAAGACATTCCACATTTTGGAATTGTAGATGAATATTCTGAAAATTAGTCAGTAATTATTGGATGGTGTATCGTTCGCAATAATATTATAAATCATGGTGTTCTTTTTTAAACGAATAAAAGTGCCCAGAACTTTTCAAGATTGCACATAGTCGCATCGAGTGTCCTCGATCTCGATTGCTCGGGAAAATCAATATTTACGGCCAAAAAGATCCTTGGAAAATACATTGTGCGATACGTATCTCACGCGGGACCAACTTGACACGATATTTCTCATATTCTTATCACATACAATATTTATCTTTGTGCAACAGAGCCTCTTTAAACTTCAGTAGAGCTTGTTCTTCTTGAAGATATCGGTAAGTCGTAATTTAACGTATATAGGAAATGGTCGTTCCACGTTTACTGTATAATTTCTACTATACCATTTTAATGCAGAAATTACTAACTTCTAATCATTCCAATAAAATTGTATTATTTTTTACTTTATTTTATTTGATATTCATTTTATTCGCGATTTCTTTATCATGTAACGAGAATGATAACAAAATGGTCAGTACCAAGTGGTTAATTGACCACTTCTTCTGAAATTGTTTCTTTATATGTAGACTTTGCGTGGGTGAACCGATCCAGGTTTGTTTCCGAGATCTGCTTTGAAAGATAATACTCCGTATTATCTTCAACCCTGAGAACGTTAGAGAATTCCGTTGGTGGGAGATAATGAGACTTGGAAGACAACATCGTAATCTCCGATTCTTAAGGTTTGCAAACTGGAAACAGTAGTCCATTCTAGACAAATAATTAGTCAACCCCTTTCGCGTATGTCCCTTTAATCACTTCCATCGAAGGGAGACAGATTGATCAGCATTTGCTTACGGCCTGTGCGTTTCAATTTTACAACGAAACGAGGAGCTGCTAGTTTCGCGACTTGGATTACGGTGTTTAAATGAAATCCCGGTTGGTTCGCAGGAAAATGAGAAATCTCATTTACGTCCAAATGAAGTTAATTAAATGAAATTGACAAACTGTTTTTTCCTACGCCTCTTTCACCCCTTGTACGCTTTGAATGCTCAGTTTGTGTCAGACCAGTGTGAAAGGATTCGAATACAAGATGTTCCAGAGCGCACGACTTTCCTCTGAGGATGAGTGAAAGAGGATGAAATTTTTAGTGAAAAGTTCGTACTCCGTGGGACCTAAACCGTAAATGTGACGGAGACGAACCGCGAGTCTGGTCGAATTCACATTTAGTTAACCACGTGTGAATAGGATAATATCTTTACGTAATTAGCGAGGCTCTTGAAGTAGGTCAGTCCAATTATTCAACCGGAAAGTACTCGTTACTAGCAAATAAGCACTAAAGCCGAAATAGCCAGCTTTGTCTTGTTCGCTCCCTGAATCTCTGATATTTACCATTTACTGCAAGACCAACGCGCGCGCAGGAGTGCGATCAACAGCGAAACTACACACGGTTGATTATTAAAAGGGCATCCGAAACCACGGTAATGACTAAAGGTGAACAAGTATTTCTCTCTCCCTCTCTCTCGGGATTAAAAGAGAAGTCAAACAGAAACAGCTGTACGTCTTTGTCTTTGCACTCAAAGTGGCTTTCTAATTTGACTAAATTCAACGCCGCCGGAGCACCGCCGCGCTGTCAGAAAAACTTTAAACAAGGCGGGACTGATGTCTTTTTTCCCCACGAAGCCAATCTTCGTTCAGTTAAAATTCTTTGGCCGATTTTCACGTATCAATTTAATCGATTAACTCTATTCTTATTTAGTTTATTAAAACCCATCTGCTGGACTGACAGAGCATGCATTTCAGAACTGATTATACGTAGCGTATTAGATAAACTTTAATTCTATCGACTGGCATAATATATTAAGCTGACTATCCATAGTATACAGGATATGAATTGTCAGGAACTAAGAAGAATATGAACATTTAAATATTTCCTACTTTATATTTTCGATTTATTTTACTGATAAGGATATTGGATTTATACTAACGTTTTCCATTATTTAAGTTCGGTAAAAATATTCGGTCCTCAGTTTTGACAGGAATATGAATGTTTAAATATTATCTACTTTATATTTTCGATTTATTTTACTGATGAGGATATTGTGCTTATACCAACATTTTTCATTATTTAAGTTTGATATAAATATTTGAACCTCTGTTTTCCATTTATTGTAAATATGCCAAAATTTCACGAAAATATGATTTCACTATATTTCACTCTTGATTCATATCTACAAATTGTTTCCTTCTTGAACTCAGTTTTAGCTGCATGACTCCTGAACCTTTGCGCCGCATTATTCTCAACCTCTGACCCTGCTATACCAGTCCTTACAAAATCCATCATTCAAAACAGCAACCTATATTTTACATTGTTTTTCTTTAACTGGGAACATTTCTGAATTTTATTACGATTTCCGCTCAATTCCCTTGGTATCTGTAATGAGGCTATAGAATAGTCTGCTTTCGAAGATTTGTAAACTTGCTACCATTTAGTAATATAATTCTTTACGTAATAATAACTGTTAGCAGACTTCAACGACGAATCCAACCATGCTCGGTTATATTACCCGATACGAAATACCCTGTATTATGGGAGTAACGGGTGCATCGAACCCCGGTCTAAATGGCCGGTATCGAATGACTATCGAAATCTCGGGCCGTAATCATCCAGGGGACCGACCGGCCGGGGTAACTCGAGAATTCGAGGCACGGCCACAATTGTTCCCCTCCTGCCATTTCTTTCTTCGATCTCCCGCTAATCGAATCAAATTGAATTTCCATCCACCGCCTCTGTTCCTTCGATGTCGATTCTCGTCTACATCGCATTCGCCCCCGAGGGAGTCAATAAAAATTAACGTTTGATTCGGCAAAATAGAATTTCGCCCCTCATGCGATTTCGCGCGTTCGTCGACGGAGAAACGAGGGCAGGCGAGCCCTTCGCTTCGTTTCGAAAGGAAATCCGAGTCAAACCACTTTTATCTCCGACCCATAAACAAGGAAACCGAGAATATTCGTGTAACGTACCCGTAACGAGTCTTTCCTCCTCCTCCCTCCCATCGAGGTGCGTTCGTTCCGCTTTGGCAATAGGGCAAAATAGACGAGTGCCTTGCCGGGTGGAAAACAATGATGGGAGGGCACAAAGGAGGTCAGAGACGCATTTGGCGGACGTCAGCTTTATTGTTCCTCGCGGTAGCAGAAGATCTGAAGCAGCGAAAGCTGATTGATCGCAATCAGAATTTCCATTGCGGGCCTCGTTCGGATTTCAGCTCGTACACGGACATTGCTGCTTCCGGCGGCTACGAGATTTGTAACCCTGAATGCTCCAGTGATCAACTATGATACAAATAAAAATACGTAAACATAAGCATGCCGTCGGAGATAAAGGATATCGATGAATACAGACAAAGGTATCTGAAATTTCGAGGAGATACTGAGAATTAAAATGGAATTCCATCAGACAAGCAGGTGACTTGGAATTTGTTATCCTTTGTGTGAGGTAGAATAAAGGATTGTAAAGGGACAAGGACGTTGTGTTTGAAAGTCCTAAAAACTGTTAAACTATTCGTTTGTCTGGGGGAATGTAGCGGTTATCGATTGCCTAGTGTATTCCGAATCTCATCAGTTCCGTTGAAAAATCCGGTGGCACTTTCAAACGTTCAATACTTTCTTCTTTACGGACGTCACCTAGTTAGGGGCATACGTATCGGGACGATGACGGAAGCGAAGGAGAATCGATAGCGTTCGTTTTACCTTTGGTAGAGATGAGGAAAGCATGTGCTGGACACGTCCAACCATAATCGGGACGTTTCAACTATCTCCTCGAAACACGCTACGAGGGGCACAGCGAACGGCGCGAAAGGTTACTCGAACAAATTCTGAAACTCGGAATCTACTGACTCGGCTTTCTTTTTTCTCGTCTCATTCCTTTCAGCGTGTTCCAGACGTCGATACACATACCCTTCGACCAGTTGGACTAGTGCTTTCTGTTCCCGAAGAAATACGTCAACGAGCATTGTTCGAAGCTTATATTTTTCAATTAAACGTCCGCTGACCAGGTTTTAACTTTCAAAATAGTATTGCAAGTTTCGGTAAAAAGGCTGTTAAGTAAGAGGAAGTTCAATACACTTCCTGTCACTATTTTTTCGTCATCACTTTTATGTACCGCGAATGGATTAATTCAAAGGCTAATTAACAAAAGTACGAGAAGGCGGTCGAAGTTGAAATCCAATTTCGGTCATTTCTATAATCGGAGGACAATTCACTTTAGCCACCTTTCGACAGCGACGCCCGAAGGGGAAAAGAGTCGAGGCAAAAAGTTCCGCGAATGAATCAATCGAAGAAAGAGCATCTCGATGAATCGGGCTCTCGTTAAAGAATCGAACTCGGATTATGTACGAACAATCCGTGGGAACTGCGACTAGAAAGAATCTACGTATATATATATACATGGATCTTCTGTGTAGATAGAAGGAGCGGTCGGTAGGGGAGGAGGAAAAAGTAAAGCGTGAAAACGAAACTTTCAACAGAACGGTGGGTGGTGGATCCACAATTATCCGTATTGGAAATCGATCGGTAAGGGGTCACTATCGTGGGCCTGGCAAAAAATGGTCAGAACGGAACAAACTGCGAGAATGGGACGAGCGAAGGAGCAAGAAAAGAGGCGAGAGAAACAAGGTGAAAAGGGTTGACAGTCTCGGCAGAGGATACGTTCGCGAGGTAGGGACAGAGAATGGGGAGAGGGGCGGAAGGTGCGCGCAGAGGAATTTTTGGGCAGCAGTCGGCCTCGTTATGCTGGAAAATCTAAAATCGATTGGAGAACCCGGCACGCGTCGAGGCGTCTGCGCGACACAGACATCGACGCAGACGCCTAGTTTGGCCCCCGTCAGGTCGATAGTAAGCCCTGGTTAAACTTTCTCCGCGAGACGAACTTCGCCGATGGCCCGTGAGGAAGAGAGGCGTAGATCCGCGTGTGACAAGAAGAACTCGCACATCCCTCCTACTAGTCGCAGTTCTGACTAGCTTCTTAAACCTACAAGCCAAAACAGGTTTTATCGGTTTCTTCGTGCTATCTGTTGTTCTTAAGACTAGATTTATATGTATAAGCTCACATACATGCAACATCGTGAAATATTTTATAATATCCTCCACATCTTCGAATCAGAACAGGCACTATTTCTCCGTCTCTAAAAATTTCCAATTCATAGTGATCCGATCAAGTTTCTCTCTTCTAACTTTGATGCCTGGTATCATACGCATCCGAGTCTATAAAAGGTCTTTATAGCTGTTTCACAAGGGCAGTTGAATGAAACTACTGCTAAAACTGTACAAACAACATAGGGTGGTAGCCATAACAATATAGATATCATAATCAACATAGGTACTATCGCTATAATGAACAATTGAAAATATTACAAGATTATCGTAATAAAAATAAAAATATGTTAGATAAATGCTTAGTTAAGTATGAAAATCTGTGAGATGAAAACAAACGGTATTTTAATTGACCGCAAGATCGTTAGGCTTCCTATTAGGGGTGAACGGCATTAGGTCAATGAATTAATTATCGCGAACTGTTCGTGTACAAAAACAGCATTGTGCCTATGCTATAACTAATATAGTGAACAGTTTGGGGCTTATACGTTTGGTGTTCACGAGCAGTTTGCTGTTGGCCTGGTTTGTACATACGTATCGCAACTATGTTCGATAAGATTTATCGTTCAGCTACATATTTAATGATGCAAGGAAACATCAATAAAAGAAAATGTTAATAGAAAAAGCATGAGATTCCGTAAATAAACAGAATAGCAAATGACTTGTGGTATTTGATTCTTGAAGAATCATCGTTGAAATAATAAATAACGTGCTTAAACATATGGCATACTTTATTAAATGGAATGGTTAATTTGAAACTGTTAACATGTAATGTAAATTCAACCCAATGTAAGAAGAATTGGTATAATTTTGTAATAACTAAATAATTTTCAATAAAGACGCAATTTCATTACAACATAATATCTATTACTAGGAGGTGTTCATTTTAGACTAATTTTTCATGTGGGATCATTTTCTTCCCAGTTATTACACCAACCTACATAACCGCGTACCGCTATATTAATACGCGACCGCGTTATACTATATCACACTAGACCGCGCAAGTAATAGCGCTTTCTTTATCCTCGAAATTGAGTTCGTTCCCTTTTCTAAATTGTCCAGAAGAAGAAACGCGCGAGCTCCCGTAATTATTTCGAGCGTTTTCGTAAAACACGAAACAAACGCGCCGTCACGTCGCGTCGTCTCGAATCCCTCCAAAGACGTGCTTTACGCGGAATATCTTATGACGGAATACCTAAACTTAAGGAACGCTCGTGTCGCGGTAAAACAATCGAGTACTTGCGGGTATTCCCTTCATGGTAGATGCGTTGTAATTGATAACGTACAGTGGGGAGGTAATCATTATTTGAAATGTTATCCGTATTCCGTTTCGTGGAAGCCCGGGAAGGGTAATTGAAAAAACGGGAAGCTTGACGAAGTTGAAGGGGAAATGCTATCCCCGTCGGTCGATCGGTACCCGACCGGCTGAGTATTTGTCCAATTAAACGGGAGAGGTCGTAAGGAAATATAAGTTGGAACATGAAAAGAGGTCAATCCCGGGAATTCATCGCGAATACCTGAGAATTGATTGGAAAATGAATGCGTGCGCGTTCGTACATACCATACGTGCGGTTGTCAGCAGATGACAGTACAACGCGATATCTATAATCTATAAATCTAAATACATATATATACATATATAGTACTTTCGTATTGCACGAACTTATGACCGACGTGGCTCAAACAATTCGGCTGTACGCAATGTTCGTCTTTGTTCTAACGTCAATGCAGAACATCGAACGGTCGTGTAACAAATGTAAAATTTTTCGAAATGGGCTTCGAGTCTCTTTTACGGAGACTGCCACATTTGCATTGAGATAGTAAAATAGCGGCATAGATTCTCCTTTGTAATAAAAAAAAGTAGGACAAAAATGTGATTCGAAACGCTCGTTTTTATCTTGACCCATTTCTATCGAGATTAATTTATAGAGCTACGCTTCACATGGGTAGTTTGTTTTTTATTTTAATTAGTGATACGAACGTCTACATTCGAGGCGATTGATTTCAACTGAGCGATAAACGTTTGTATTTAATTGGAAATTAAATACAATGTACGCATTTTTTAGACCGACTCGATGAATTGTATGACGGCAGGGAAATCAATTTTACATCTGGAAATCAGAGATAATATAAAGTCGCACCGGATATGAATAGAGCACAGGAGAAAGTAGCGCAAATATGGATTTTTTCACATATTACGATTCACATGCGAGATCCAGGAATATCTCATGTGATTGAAGAGACCGTTGGGGAACAAAAATACACACATAGCAGAGAACTAAGTTATCATGTTTTAATACAAATCTTTTAAAAGGGACAAGAAATTAATCAGTCGTTGATTGAAAGTTGCATTTTTCTCAAAATTGATTTTTAAAGATTATTCCAGAGATATTCTATTTAAATGACCGACGATGCGAAATTGGTATCCTTGATCGGTTATCGATCGTCCAGTTTACTTATTTTTTCTTGTTATTTATAAGGTAAGGAAGAACGTCTCGTCGTTTCGTTTACGTTGAGAATTTTGCTTTACATCGCGATAGGACGTAAGATATGTGCCAGAAACGGGGCAAGCCAAAAACCGGGCCAAAGATCTTATTATATCGGCACAAATGCAAAATCAAGCGAGGCCCTCCGCCGAAGTTTCTTGTAACAAAGTCTCGTGCAGGAGCGTGATTTATCTCGAGCCCGCAAAATAGCTTGTTCCCGCACGTCTTGGGAATCATGAACTCTGGACGGTTACTGCATAGCATAGAGCTACGGGTGTTGCTCGCTGACACGTTTAAGTCCGATTCTCAGCCAGTCGACAATTTATTTATGCTCGCTCTTCGGTGTTACTTACTTACCAAAGTCGTCCTCCTCCTCGCCGCAAACTCCGAGCACGTTACCGATCCAATACATATTACATGTACTTTTCCAGTCGTAATTTAATATTCCATAGTTGTTTAATGGAACCACCATCCAAGCAATTTCCTTTTCCTAATAATATATGTAATAAATTCATCGTGTGCACTACATGGCATATGTATATCACTGTTTCAGAAAATGAATATGACCTTTGGTGTAGAAAATATTTCATATCCTCGTATTATCCCAATACATATAACGAAAGTAAACGTTCGTTGAACATTGCATTATGATAGGAAAATGTGAAAAAGTAATAAGTACTTTATGAACGTTTGTTTTAAATGGAATTTGTAACTTGATACCATTTAAGTATGTTTAGTATTTAGATGCATTATCTCATGCATGTATTTTTTGTTGTTGTAAAAAAACATTCACATTTATAATGAAATCATCATATACTATAATGAAATTATGTTTAATTTCTACTTGATTTATAGAAAGCTTCATAAATTTAATCTTTTCCGTCTGAATTATCTGAAAAGTCACTTACCCGAATGAGTTCGCCTCCCAATTAGTCCAGATAATTGACGTTCTACTGTATTATGCTCAATACTTTTAGAATGTTAACACATTTTCACTGTGAATATAATAAATAAACAGTTTACAAGTGAAATACACGATCATTCTTATCCAGTGTAAATACGAGTACTCGAGACAGAGAAAAATTGAAGTTCCGAAACAACGTTAATGAACCGAACTGTTCTCTTGTCGGTTTTAAGTCGTAAATCCTTGCAGCAACCATTAGTCATCTAGAAATGTTGAATATATTACATCTAACAAATTTCCAAACTTTTATCCGATATTGGATTAAACCAGGGAACGCGATTCGATATCTGCAATTAAATCAAGTTCTGCGAATCTTAAACTTTTAATCTCTAATAAGGAAACGATGGATTTATAAAACGAAGATATTTGCATTGATCTCTATTTAATCAGCATTCAAAAGAAAGCTGGTGCAATATTGTTTACTCTTTGTAATAGTACTAAAACTAATTCGGCTAATGATCTGAATTAAAGTGAAACAAGAGCTATCGCGGTTATATGATCAAGACTAGTTGGTGATCGAACAGAACTCCGTATTAGAGCTGAAATGGAACAAGTAACGACGACATTCGAGAACCGCGACGACCCGGTGACAGAGAATATTCCGTCCCAAGGACAAGTGGAAGAAGATCGGTCAGCCGAGGAAGTACTCTTTTAAGAGATTCAAGGGCTCGGGGACACTCTGGACCAGCGTCGAGCATCGGTTTCACCGAACTCTTACGAGAAAATCGATATTTCGACATCGAGCTCCCGAAGCTGATGCGTTTCGATGACATTGGATGGGGGCTGCCGCGGCGCGGCGTGACGCTGGTGCAGTTAAGTAAAGTGGGATATAAGAAGAATCAGGATAAGGTGTCCCGGCCGATAGTACGTAGAGCACAGATCTCGAGGTCCCCACTCGGAAGAGTTCGAAACCTGTGAAAACCTCTGCTCGATAACGCTATAAATCTGCTCGAGGAGCGGAGCAAGCGATGCTCTCTGCTTGGCTGTAAGGTTTTACCTTAAGCCCGGCAGATCGATCGAGCCGTGTGACAAACGTCGTTGAATAAATTCGTTCGCGAGCCACCGGATCTTTCACACCTACATCAAGTGAAAGATGGCCAGCGAAATGACCTGAATCGTACTAGGTTCACTTTGATATTCGAGATATGAACCACATAAATCAAAGCGATATAATTGGCCTTGTATCAGAGCATAATTGATACATTTGAAGCATTGATCGACTGGTTAAAGATAACGAGGCGTAAAGTTCACGACTTGCTAATTGAACTGAATTCTGCGGACTAATCAAGTTTTGTTCAAACGTACTACCTTCCATTTTTCTTGGAGGAAATTAAATTTGAATAAACCACAGAGAGATGGCTAAACTTACAATTTGGCTAATATCACATTAATAGCCACTTTCGTGCCTCAGTCTTGTTTATTGTTCAGCTGATCATTTTGCGAAGTTTGTGTTACACTTCGATTTGGCCTCATCGCGGCAGTGTGTTTACTGTGACTGGCCTGGGAACACGGGAGAAATGTATCGGGAAGTATGTCCTACTTTACGGGATGCATTCCATATTGATTCGCATTCGAAAATTCGGTCTGCGTACGTGCTCACCGATTTGTGCAGGAGAAAAGTGTCACCTATTGAGGAGAGTTGTGCAGAAGGGAGAGAAAGAGAGTGGAAATGGAAAGGTAGCGCTTTTCGTTTGACGCAGTCATGAGAGTGCTCCAATCGAATATATTTCGTTCGCGACGTCCGGATCGCGTTAATATCAGTCAGTGTTCCAACACAATGAAGTTATTTAAATTGGAGTATTTGCTTCGTACTTTCCAGACAGAAGACAAAGGCGAGATAATCGTGACTTGTAATTATAATTCAAGTAACTGTTATCTTCCACTTTCTTTTTTCTCCGCATGAAAATAAAAAGAGGAAATATTGATTTTCATAAAACACTAGGAAAATATCGAAGGATGAAAGAGCATCGAGGAAGTTCGAGATGGAAAAGTTGTGATTCCAGTATTTTGGAAACTTAAATGATTTCTCTTCAGTGGCTGGTTTGCGTTAAATGTTGCGAATTAATGTGTTCTTTCTATCGAGGAGTCGCATCTATACGATACAATTCTATTTGCTTCCTTCAATAACCGAGAAATCTTGTTTCTGAGAAAAAGCTTTCACCGACGGCGAAAAGGGAAATTGATTCTAATACCAATATATGTATGCATATATGTACGTATTTATTTAGAACGCTGAATGTATCACGGATGATTTCTCTGTTTATATAAGAGCGTGCTATAAAAGTGGAGAGTGCTTGAATTTTTACGGTGCACTATCAAAAAAGGAGGAAAATAATGTATAAATTAAGAAGACCGAAGCCTTTATCGAGTAAAAGAATAAAAAAAGTTTAAGAGTATTTTTTTATAACGATAATACTGTTGGACTTTTTTAAAACTTTCAGAATATATTTAGGCACGTTTCTACTTACAAACAAAATTTGTATGAAATTGAATATCTTTTGAAAAAAATGCAAATGCTTTTTAATTAGACGAACTTCAAGATGAAATGCCAAATTATTTTTTTTATTCAATTTATAGTAGTACACNAATATATTTAGGCACGTTTCTACTTACAAACAAAATTTGTATGAAATTGGATACCTTTTGAACAAAATGCAAATGCTTTTTAATTACACGAACTTCAAGATGAAATACCAAATTATTTTTTTATTCAATTTATAGTAGTACGCAATTAAACGTTCCATACTTCACTCTGTGTGAACCTCTGTTGCTGGTACAATTGGTAAAACAAATTTAATCTCCAATTATAATGCAAAATGCAATATAGCCCATGGAGTGTAACTGACGCGCTGCCTTTGTGTCAACAAACTCGCATCCCGTCTAAAGCAAACGTCGCGTCCGAGTAAATATTTTATTTGCAAGTATAAACATCAAAGGACTATCATCAATTCAGTTATTTCTCGTTAGTTACGGAAGACGGAAGTAAATGCGTATGGAATCATAAAGTTCGGACCAAATGAAATTTGTTTTGGCGTGTCTCGTATGCCAAAGTCAAACATAAATTTAAATTCAATTGATCGTGGCATTGCAGATTACATTTCAATTAATTGGATAATTAATTATCGTCTTATCCTATTGAATTTTTGATAAGACATGTGATACGCTCAATTTTCCTCTGCTCGATTCAGCTTGTAACGTTAGCTGTCGAGGCTATAGTAGCCGAATCGTTCCTTTAAAAATTCCGTAAAACCCTTGAAATATTAAGCCCTCGCTAATAGACGGTCTATTTCGAAATGGGGTCACCGCCATTAAAGTCGAACTTCAAGAATTTTCTGCCCACTCCCACCCCTTTCCCTGTAAAACTCTTCTCCGTTGAAGTAAGACCGCTACTATTTCAAAGTCGACGTTTTACGCGACAGCTGTCGAAGACAGGGGGGCTGGCTGGTCGTGCCCTGCAGAAGGGACGAGTTCTCTCCAAGCTTTTTCTGGGTCTAGCTAAATTTTTGAACAGTCGTGTTTCAATAGACAGCAACCGTCTCTCGCTTGGGAAAAAGCTGTTCCTTTTCTATCCTACGCTCCTTTTTTCCCTTGTCCCGGTTTCTTTTCTTCGCCTCTTACTTTTTTCTATCTGTCCAATCTGGTTTCTTGATTTTCTTCCCTGCCTCGTTCCATGCGTAAAATCGAGGTTTCCGGAATAGATGCTATTTAAATAAAATGTAAAGTAGATGAAATTTGAAGTAAATCATTTCCCTTATGATAGCCTCTTCAGTACAATTGCCTTTACTTGAATAAACGTTTCGTTTCCAGCTTTCTCATTAAATAATTCTTACTGACAATGTGGTAAGTGAAATTAGTGTTATTGTCGACGTACTTGGTAATTCCCAAGAAGATTGAACATTCACGAATAACGATAAGAATGCGTGAAACGCTTCTAATACCGGTAACAGGCTAAAACTAATTTTCTAGCAAAAGAGAAAACGGAAAAGAGCTTCTCATTGATATCTGACGGTGGTAAATGAATTCATATAAGTCGCATCAGGTTTTCATTGGCGATAGCCGTGCAATTCCGTGATAATGTAATTTCGCCGGCTGGCAAACGACAACGATCGGTGGTTGTAATTCGAAAGAATGTTCCTTTCCTTCCGTTGCCAAACGCCTTCGTACCTCCGTTCGGGATAATGTTTGCAAATTGCTGGTGCCGCAATTTCTCCCACCTGGCCACTACGGATTTTCTTCTTTAACCCTCGCTGTCTGCCTCACGAATACTTTATTACAGTCGGAAGTTCGAAGGATTGAACCCTGCCAGATATTGTCAAATATTACAACCAGGGACTTGGATGATCAAACATTTTTATTGCTCTTTTTGCTGAACCTTCTCTTATATTCTTGAAGGAAATTTCATATTCATTCGTTTTCCTCGTTCCTGCACCTTACTGTTATGTATAATATGTCACCGCATATGTTAATGGAATTAAATAATATATATATTACGTCAACCTAGTTCATTTATGTCATCGTACATTATCATGCATATTAAATTATAATATTAGATATTAATTACTTGGCATCATTTAACAGAAAGCACCACGTATACAAGTACGTTTATTAATATTAATTTTCGTTTACGCAGTGAGTACATAACGACGCGCAGCTATATTAATATGAAATTCTGGGAACGTGTTGTGATGTATATTAATATGTGCCTTACACCGTGCTAGATTCCAGACATCAATGAATATATGCTATGTAAATTAATATACATTAATTCCTATGTCGTATTCACTTTCAAAATTAACAGCCAAAGACTTATTGTTAGTTTGAAGAATGGAACTAATTCACAACTACAGTAAAGCTTCCTTAATTTAAAATTTGAGATCCAATGTAAAGAATGACATTGTTACGTAAAAATTTGAAGTTTTCTTAAAATGTGGAAATATTGTCCACTCACTTATATAAAATGTATCCGTTTCACCGTGAAATGCGTCAATATATACATATAAGCAATTTAAAATTATTTGAAATGAAAATTGTATTGGACGAACACATTATAATATTATTTCTATACTGTGTGCATATATGAATCAGTAACCAATAAAAAGTAACAGTGAAATAGATTATTTTTTCAAAAATTGTAGACGATCTGTGGATTTATTTCCTATAACCTATCAATAAATGTCCTGTGAACGTGGAAAATATTTTTCCTAAAACACAGAGGCGAATAAAAATTTTCCGTCCGTATTTTCATATAAATACACTCAGTTTAAAAGGTTTCAGGAAGTCAAATTCGACCTAGCCATAATAGAAAATGAACACTGCCCACGCCCGCAAACGAACGTGTTATTTCAAGCTGGTATGAAATAATACGTGAAATTAAGAAATAAAAAATAGCGGAGAACAACATCCTCTTCTAGGGAAGTCGAGCATTCGCCCACGCTCGATGNCATAATAGAAAATGAACACTGCCCACGCCCGCAAACGAACGTGTTATTTGAAGCTGGTATGAAATAATACGTGAAATTAAGAAATAAAAAATAGCGGAGAAAAACATCCTCTTCTAGGGAAGTCGAGCATGCGCCCACGCTCGACGTGTGTAATTAAAATCCGTTGAAAGCTCTGTTTGTACATCAAAGGTAAATTCAATCCTATTTCCCTTGCCGTGCAAAACAGTGAACACGTTAACAATTACGAGCACACAGTGGCGAAGTAATTCCGTCGAAAGTCGACCGGGGCCACGGAAATTTCTCCGTGAAATGTCTAGTTTTCTGCGCCGGCTTTGTAGTTTGCTCCCATGAACGAGTACCGGCCTCTTCTACCATTCGTGTCTGCCGATAGCCGCGGCAAGATGTACGTATACCCATGTACTAGTCGAGGATAAAATCAACGGTAACTACAAAGTTAGTGGGACTCGACGTTTTATGTTCCCGTAGCCGTGAGTCCAAATGAAACCTTGGATAGAAGAAAATACTTTTATTTTACATGTCTTTAGCTTGTGTTCATACGTTCGCGAAGATGCATTTCACTTGACGTTCATTAGTTAGAATTACAATTAGATAAAATTAATTTTAACTTCTCATTTTTTTAATACCTCCCTGTATTGAAACAAAATATATACAGGGTGTCTCATTTTAATCTTTACACGCGATCTTCTGGAAAAATATTCATTTTTCGAAAAAAAATGTTTAGACGAAACATACTCTATTCGAAGGGGGACATGCAATGGTGGACACTGTTTTTTTCTAGATGGAAGTGCTTCCGAGATTCGAAGGTGACCTTTGTTTTTTTAAATGGAACCACCATTTTTTAAACACCTACGATGATAGTCCCTTTCATTAGGAATTCAGTGACTATAATTATTCAAGGTCATTGAAGGTTAAAATACGAAAGCAAAATACGTTTATCGCAAGTGAGACTTGTAGTAAACATACTAAGGTCCTTCAATGTTAATGAATGTTTTGAAAAATTTCTAGTCGATTACTTATACGTTTTCGTATACTTTTCTCCGACCGTGACCTTGAGCGACCTCGAACAATTATAGTAACTGAATTCCTAATGAAGGGGA
>SMSR01009547.1:0-15142 GCA_019453355.1 Ceratina japonica
TTCAGTGATGCGGCGTGGGACAGGAAAACGGAGGAGCGAGAGGGCGTTGGTAAGAGCTTTGTCAAGCCTCTGTCAGAAATGAGTGGGCGTATGCACGAACACCGGATACCGCAGAGATCACTAATACAAGCCGGGACGAATCACCGGGACGGTGTCTCATCGTCATCCCTCTAGAGTTACTTGACATACCCCAGTCAGCGCATTTCTAATGTGAATCGAACCGGTCGTACGTGGATCTCGCGTGCAGCTTTATGAATATTTTAAGCCAGGCTTGACCTAGATTGTCCTCGCAACAGGAAAACCAACCTGCCCTCGGCTTTCATACCGACCGAGTTCACTTCATTCCTCAACTTTTACTTGTCATCTGTCTTTCCCAACCATCTTTCGTTCTCCATATTTACTCGACCATACTTGTCCCTCTTCAACTGCCCCTCTGTTGTGCTTTCCATAACCGTGTATAATACTTCTGCACCCTCCTTATTTTGTCTTCATTTCCACACTTCTCCTGTAATAGCTCATTGACCAGCTTCCACGAATTATCCCTTTAGCATTCTCATCTATTACCATCCTTTTCTTCCCCTCTCAGCAAGGATACTTTGTTTCTCTCACGACTCCTTTTTCCCTTTTTTTGACTGTTCCTCCTTTAGTTTTAGTCGTATCTCTTTCCTGCTTCTCGCTTATTCCCTCCTGTGGTTCCCCTCTCTGATAACTTTGGTGGCGCTAGAATGCCAGACTCGTCGATCGATCGTCCAGAAACATGAAAGAACGAGTCCGCCCGTGATTCATCAATCCTCTTTACGCGATCACGAACGTAGGGTAACAGACTTACATAATGAGTGAAGAGCGGATCGCGAGTAGCAGCGTAGATGTTCGCAACACTGAAGTACGTGTGTTTTTTGTGAAGAGTTTTGATGAAGTACGTGTAAACTCAAAGAGAGTTACTGACGAGACACATTAGCATACGTGTTTACTAAAGCATCATCGATGCAATATCGTCCTTACTGTGATGATCCTAACGTTAAATGAACATTTTCTTTCTTTAGTCACACACATAAATACCGGCCAATATTGCCTCATTGAAGTTAGCACCCCTTTTTTCGATTTTTGAAATTTTAAAACTTGTTCCAGGTTGTTGTATGGTTGTTCTACATTGTTCCAGAGTTCCAAGTCGAAAAACTGAAAATTAGGGCGGGAAACCAAAAAAATGTGATTTTTTTCGCAGCACCCCATTTTTTGAAAAACTTCGTCACCGACAAGAGTAAAGTACCGTTTCTAGACTTGTTCTGTTCGAAAAATTTTTGTTCTGAGTTGTTCTATGCCCCCTTAACATTGTTCCAAGGTTTGGAGCCGATATCGAATGAAATACCTACAGAAAATGCAAAATTAGTGTTCCGGTCGCGATTTCGTCTTTTTACCATATCTTTTTAAATATTCGTTTGATTGAAATAATACTTTGGAACAATGTTCGGAACAACTAGAACAACCTGGAACACCAAAAAAAATCAAGTTTTTCGAAAAATGGGGTGCTGCGAGAAAAATCACATTTTTTTGGTTTCCCGCCCTAATTTTCAGTTTTTCGACTTGGAACTCTGGAACAATGTAGAACAACCATAGAACAACCTGGAACAACTTTTAAAATTTCAAAAATCGAAAAAAGGGGTGCTAACTTCAGTGAGGCGCCAATATTACAAGTGGAGCGCGTGAGCAAATCCAGAAAATCTTTCATCAAGGTCGTTGCCACACAAGTTTAAGGATTCGAATGTGTGCACGCAGCATAACGTAGATGTAAAACAACGTTGAGCCTTGGCTTCTCCAACCGTTTCATTGAGCGCCGTGATCTGGCAGCAAGCCAAGTGACGTCACTGGCGGAAGAGAGAAACTCGGGGAATTGTCAGTGGTGAATTGGTGATGGTGATGGAACCCGTGGTGGATATTCGTGGTCGGAGTTTGGCGATAACGGTACTGATAGCTGCTGTCGCGACTTGACTACGTGAGCGCCGAGAAAACCAAAAGCAACGCCATCCTTGAAACGTAACTCGTTCAAAACCACCTCGTAATTTAATTTGTTTACTTCCTCAAGGGAGTTTCTATGAAGGCAATTCTCAAGTAGACTGCAAAATTCAAGGTTGCTTTCAAATTGGGAGCAAAACTAATTAAAGTACAAAGAACCCTTATGCAACATTTTAAATCAATTGACCACGTAGCTATCAAGAAATTGGTAATAATGATGCATTTTAACACGATGATGTATGGTGGATTAAAAAATAAGGGTTTTAGTTTAAATTTTTCCTGTAAAATTATGTACAAGAATCATACCAAAGTTGGCACAGAATTGTTTCGAAGTATTATGCAAAGTTAATTCGGCAATTTCTTTGAAAATGACGTTTTCTTTTAATGTTAATAAAAAGACTGGTTTACGCTTTTGTAAAAGCTACGCATACACAGCCAACGCGATGACATTGAATAGTAGACATTTAAATAACGAGCGACTTATGCAATGTATCAATTTCACTGAGTTTATTCTGACATCTTACTTTTACCAATATTTCTCGTTTTATGACGAAGTATAATACCATTTAACACAGTTGACTACTTTAAATCCAGTGATCAAGATTGCCAACAGTGGTTCCCCTATCTCGTTCCGTTCTTCTTTTATTTGTAATAAAAATTTTTTAATGTTATTAGTTAATATTGAGGATTTCTTTCCCTTCAAATGATCAATAAAACAATAAAAGTTTCATAACCGTACTGAAAGAATTATTGCTTCCCCTTATTTCATAATAGCCATTACATTCTCATAACCGAAGAATATTGCGTTTGTAATGTCGGTGCTGAAATGCTGCAGTTTAATATCTGCGATGCGTCTATGACTTAGAATCTTGTTCTTTTTGTCTCAACCGAATTTAATCTAAACGATAGAACCGCAAATAGAAAATAAATCATTTAACTTTTTCTCTCGATCATATTTAACATTATAAATCAGAAACATTTTAAACACATATGAAAGGGGGAATACACAGGCAGGCAATAAAACGTTGATGTATAGAGAGGATTAAAGCCTATCGTTTGCTCGAACGCTTACAAGAAGATTACGACAAATCTGTCCGAGAGGGGTTGTGTGCCAGGTAGCCAAAGGGCGACATCCGAGTGTGTATAAAAAAGGGGGAGGCTCTGGCCTCTCTCGCACGTGACCGAATTGCACTTCTAACCTGATCCGACCTACCCGAGGTAAGGTTGCCCTCTAATTTAATTTGTTCGACCCTCCATCGAAAGATAAGATGCACTTGGTGCACTTCGTGCGGAAAAACCAAACGGGACCTTCCCAGTTTTCACTTTCCTTTGTTTCACACACTTCCATGCTCACTTGGCCTGCGGTTACTGTGACCATTCTTTACAGAGTTATTACAGGACGATTTGAGATTCATTTGAAGAGTAGTTGCTAAATCGATCAGTGAAAAATCAATGCAATCGACGTCACAAATATATAACAATAATATATCATCTATTTATACACACGTATAGTAGTAGCAAAAATCTGATCTCTGTATACGTATAGCAATCCTAAAGTGCTATGAAGCTACTTTTAATTGCACTCATTAATTTAATTATGCACACCGACTCAATTACAATATTCTGGATTTGTTACGTTTTCCTCTTAAGAAAGAAAAAGCGGATTAAACGGTAAATGAAATTGCACAATAATAGGAAAAAGTCTTTTGAGATAAGCGTGCTAATTTAAATTACAAAAAGGGAAAAAAATACTTCTGTTGAATATAAGAATAGCTACGCCCTCGTTTTCCCTGTTAAGTTTCTCTTAGATAAAGAAGACGTCCAATTTAATTAGCATGAATTCCCTTTTATCGCCGTATGAAAGTGCACTGGCCCGTATCTCACAAATGGAGAACGAACGAATGATAAAGGAATTCTTAGGCACAGGATCTTCTTCTTAGGAAAATATCTCACGGGTTCAGAAACCGAGAAACATAGTTCCCAGATTCATGGAGTAACGAAGCTTAATTATACTGTAGATTTCACACCCTTTGTTATAAAAATAATGTAAAAATTTTGAAGACATAAAGACTATAATATAGCCGTATTATCAACAAGCTAAACTATTGAATTAGTGAATTGAAAATAAGACTTTCCTGCTACCATTCCAATAAACAGTGAGTATGAGAACTAATATTTTAGAAAATGTTCTAATTATAATCAGCAGCCTACTTATCTTTTATGCAAATGGACATCGAGTTCCTGAACGGAGTAGTACACGTACATCGTACGGGGCGACTAAACACCCGAGGAAAGGAACGATAAATGAAATTATGTACATTTCCAAGCGTCGCTAACATTCGCCGCCAATTATTAATGGCGACCGATTAGCATAACATGAATTGTAAATCGGCGAAGAAAACGTTCAAGCTTGAATCGTCGAGGCCATCGCCGGACACGGTTTTCCCACTTTTCCGACGTTAATTAGACGGCCATTTGATTTCCTACGAAAACGAGCGGTTTCCTTCCAGCGAAACGAATAATATCGAATCGATCAGCAGCCCGAACAAAGACCAGATATTTTCAGTCGGAGAACAATGAAGGAGACCGAGTTTCCGCGACCGCAAACAGAACCTTTCGCGCGCAGACACTTCGTTCCTTTTACGAGTTCGACTTTCTGCTTCATCGTGAAACTTCGATCGCGATTCGCCCCCAGTGACTGATTTTCCGCATTATGCTCTCGATCGTTGTGGCGAGAGACCGGAAGCTTTCCGTCTTCCCACGTGAAAGGAACAGAAAGAGCGTCCTGATTGACGACCGATAGGTTCGCACGTGCCACGACATTAACGCAATGTGTTTCTAATTCTGGGATCGATAATAATGGCTCATTATAAGCTGCCTCTTGAAGCTATCGGAGTTCACCTGCATCACTCAGTGTTAAAGTCAGGCTAATAAATACACCGATGTTCTCGAAATCCAGATTTCTCTTCTGCGAAATAACCATAATATCCTAACATTTATTGCTGAAAGCACCCTTACGCATCGGATTAGGCAGGATTTGTTTCATTAGCACGGATGTCCGTACATCTATGGGAATTTCAAATAATTTAAAGCAACACAATATGCTGTAATACGCACACATGTAAGAAAATTCAAAATATACAAAGTAAAACAAAATTTATAATATTTAGAGAAAAAACAAATCTGTTTTTACTTTTATTCATGTAAACAGGAACATCCGCAAACATCCACAGTTTATCCATCAATAATACGATGCGATGTGATGCCCATGACTCTCATCGGTGAAAGAGAATTATTTAAGCTATTGTAGTCTTTTAAATTAAATTACCCTAACAGTAAACAGGATTTCTTTTTACGTGTTCTTTATCTGTCTCGTATCCTCATCGTCAATTGATTAATTTTAGAGCGAAAAAGGATATGAACGCGACATTATGAAATTGCGGTTTACGTCTAAAACTCGTGTATCAATGTCTGCGATCGAATTAACAAGAAACGCTACAAACGTCGATATCAGATAGGAGATAAGAGAATTCGGAGGAGCAAAGTAGATCGGATCAGATGTTATCTTTCGTCTCGAATTACCGAAGAATCGTACGCTCACGGAATAAAGTGGTATTAAAGAAAAATCCTCGATCTCCTCTAATTAAACCGTTTATACGCACCTATATGTACAGACATTTTACATCGGAATAGGATTAGACATCGATTCGACCTTGATTCGAGCGAAGGCATTTTTCTCGGAACTAATCAGATTAATTCCCGCGCGAAAACCGATAATTTCACTTCAATGAAGAGTTTCAACATGTCATAATGCCATTTCATTTTCTCGCCGATGACGCGAACGCCAGAAACGGAGATATGCATAAACACGGGCGGTGAGCACCGATAATTGTATTATTAACCGGCTTGGACCGATGGACGAGAGAAACCAGTTCGGCGCATTGACGGCATAATGAAGGCTAACCCAAAACTCGTTACACACTTCCAATACTGTGTACAACCGACGACGCGACGCGATGCGGCCCGGTGGCGTCAATTGATTCGGCGGGTTCGCTTGATGTGTAAACACTCGTTTCAGTTTCATTTCACGTACGCCACCGCGCCAAGCCGCGATGGCCACGGCATGCACGGGGTTGGCTCGCGCGAGCCCGGAGAATATCAAGCCGATTTCGATGATCCACTCGATGCCACGCGCAGTATTTGAACGATCGGGAATGGATCAACACGTTTTCCACGCGAAACAAGCACGAGCGAATCAAGCAGTATGCAGAATGACGATTGACATACATAATATCGTTACATTTCTTCGCGACCACTCCGCCTGTATTCTTAGCGTGGCATTTCGCTTTATCGATCTCCCCCAAGATCGTTCCGAAACGACTGGGAACATTTCACAACTATTCGATGACTGATAACGCGGCAATACGAATGACGCAAATCAGTGATTTGAAACAGTTACCAACATTTTTTCTACGTATAAAGGGTTACTTGAGAACTGTTTCTGCACGAGAATGAATTTTGAATAATGGAAAGTGTATTGTACGAGGAAAACTTCGTACATATTATAACACACTATCAGATAGAACACCGTGTATCAACTTTCTACTTACTGAACCAAAGTTTCCATTCATACATTTTTTAGGTAAACGAAGAATCTATTGTTTTCCTATGCAACTAAATCTTCATACAATTTTCGTACAGCTTGAGAATTATAGGCAGGGAAATTCCATCTGATTCATCAATAGAAATATTTAAATAGAGCGCTGAACAACTATATAATGGCAGTCTTTTTTTTTTTATTACGGATAGCTTCCTCAATCACTGACACTCACGCGAGACTACTGGCGGCCAAGTCTCTCGTGTCCCTGTTTTCCTCACGTTTTATTTTTTCCTTTCCTCGTGTAGCACGAAATCGAGTAAAATTTACGCTTAATGGAGCGCGATCCCGCACGTCATTTACGACAAAATCGTTAGATAAATAACGAAGCGGAGGGATCCGAATAGAAAATTCGTGACGCTTTTAGCAACGCGACGTTCCAATCCGGAGATTGGTTTCAATTCGTAGTGACGTGTAAATACGTGACGAATTCTCTGACTCTCGGTGAAGAGGGACGAGATCACTGAAAAGAAAGATGAAAGGAAGCAATTGAAGAACTGGAAACCATCAATGTCGATACGCTTTCGTTATTCCTTGGACTTTCAAGTAAAGTAATCAATTTTCAAGAAACATCCATACCAAAAAAAAAGACATTATCAAATTGAAAATTCAGTATGATTAAATTTAGTTAGAATTGGCGATGATGGAATCTAATGAACAGAAGGGTATTATATATTATGTACCTATACACTTTCACAGACATCTGAAAAATTCGAAGACAAGAAGAACATTTGAAAATAAGAAGCTATATGAACGAGAAGAATATAATACCTGCCACATCATGATGTTAGTACAACATTAACATTTCCAAATTCGTACCAACAATTAAGAAGAATTGAAAAAACTTCTTATTATGTAAATCTTATCGATCGCATGAACGTCTGATATTTTTGATAACTTTTTATTATATTCAGGAAGTCGTGTATAATTAGGTTTTATATGGAACGGCCGAATGATTGCGACTAATAATATATCTGCATACACAGCTTCTAATCGATCTCCAAATAATGTGGAACACGCCTGGCGCACGACGGGAGTGTAATCGTGATTTTACTGCGAGTACATTTAGAAATATGACAACTGGTTGGCATGCATGTTTAGGAATTAATCTGCAGCATCTACAGCAGTGCGCTAGCTAAGACAGCGAAGTGTAGCCTAGCTGCATGTATCAATTAGTGTACCGTGTTGGTGATGTCTGGTAGTGGCTGTGTATTGCTGTTCGTGTCGGGCATGCTGTCAGAGAATGTGTGTTGTTGCTCTTGTTTCCCTGCCGATACCGTGTCGGTGGATGTATTATAGGACTGCTTAGACGTTACCTCATTCATGTAAGATACTTCGGACAATGGGACGTAATAGTAGCCCAAGAAACGATCCCACAGGAAACCCTTGCACCAGACTTCGACCAGCAGGCCTGTGTTCATATCATTCGTCTCGCTGCAATCACAGAGAAATTTTCTTTATCTTAACATGGTCGACAAGTTAATCATGAACTATTCTTGATTTTGAATAGATATTATGCATATATAATACAATTTTCATAAAATTCCCAAATCCTTCACGTAATAACAATTTCTTTAATTGGTCAGATGCATAAGATCAATAAAAATTTTATATGAGATCAGAAAGTATCACTTATGATACGATTAACAGTTGATTAAATATTTTGTAATGCAAATATACGGACGAAGAAGAATAAAAGTTAAATTGATTTCTACTTGTATTCAGTCACCGATCCAATTAAGTATTCTAGTCGAAGGGTAGTTTAAAGATTAGACTTAGGAGGGAACAATTCGCTGACTGATTAAAGTAAACTTAATTAGTTCGAATAGTAGTTTGACAAATAGAGGCATTCGAATTCGAATCACGATCCAACAGTTCTGCCGATTCTTTCTTTTTTCTTTTATTTAACTGTCAAACTGTGTTTTTGCTGTCAGTTTATATCTAGTCTGTTATATCTCCGTAAAACTGAACACTATAGTACAGACGAAAATATTTGATTAGATTTAGACGAAGGAACGTTTTCAAAAATACATAATTTCCAGAAAAAAACTATACCAGAATATTCGAAATGAATCATTCAATTAGCCAATTATTTTACTCCCCTCCCATTCTATAAATTGATAAGAAATATGAATAGGCGCTTCGTAACAGACCATTAGTAATCGATAAAATGTTCTGAATCGGGAAGGAAACCGATCTGTGCATCCACGTAGCTTCTTATTTCCGGCCGGTTATTTCGTCACAGGTTAAATAAATACGATTTAAACGCGACCCAGGCACAAGTAAGTGGGCGTCGGAGGAAAACTAGGTTAAAGGTTCGCAACTTGGCGAATTGAAGGGTTTTAGTGGTGACGGTCAGAATATTTTGGGAAGCGAAGATCCAAAATTCTCGTATCTTCTGCCATTCGCGATTTAGACAATTGTCCGCCTTTACGTTTTCCATGTCAACAAAGATATAAATTTCGAACATTACTTTTTGAGGTCACGTTATTAATACGCAAACGATTTGGAAGACCTAAATACCAAAATTTACTGGATATGTCACGATTATGTTGATATGAAGAAAATTCAATCAGAACCATAAATAAGCAGAGATCGAATATCATGATTATAACGTTACATAAGTTGGCACAACTTGATGGATCTCTCGATTCGTCTTTACAAACGTAAACCTAAGGACTCGTACAAATAGGAAAACAGTCGCGAGCTTTCTTCACAAACAATGAGTTTCTGGTTGGACTCAAGCAAAAGATTTCACGTTAAAAGTTCTCTATCTAAGACGACATCGTTTCTCGTCATCGTTCTATAATATATTCGGAATTTCCATAATTTTTATTCGCCGGCCGGACTATCAATCTTATTCCCCGACAGAAAGATTCCTTTCGTCGGATTCGTAACTTTGCGTACAAGTGGTAAGGATTTTTAGGATTTTGTTTTCAGTGAAACTTATCCAATTTTCATTCCCGAGGTATTAGAGAATGCCTCCAATTGTTTTCAACTTTCCATCGGCATCGTTAGGTATGACGTATCGAGCAGAACTTTTTTGAATGAATTTACATGGAGCCCTTTTATTAATAGCGAGAATACAAAGTCCCGTCGCCGCGCGAACTTTCATTGAAGGAGGCAACTTCCCCGTGAATAAAGCGGATGCCGTAGAGAGGAGAATTATAAAAACCGGGCTAATAATAAAGAGTAGCCGCAAATAATTAAATATTACGTCCACCATCATCCTCTTTCTCTATAATCGACGTATAATCTATAGTATCGAGATCTAATCTGTAAGTCGAAATTATATTTCATGACATGTTCTACGGGGCCCACGCACCGACAACGATAGTGCCTGGTGTGATAAAATCTCGTTGGTGAAAGGGCGCGAAATTAAAATGTCCCAAAGCATGCTATAAATATACTTAACAATTATACGATGTCGTGATGGCAAAAAACGTCGATCGACTCCCTTTGCCGAAGCGAGAGTAATCAATATTCGAATGCGGAAAATATCGGAGGGATGAAAGGGAATAAAAAAGAAGACGATGGAAAAGAGGAATTTGAGGAAAAAAGTGGGATTAAAAGCGCGAAACACAAATCGCGATTAGCTAATCGCACGGCTATCGTGAACGGGACTATCCTATTTTGCTGGCTAAGCACCTATTTATATATCAGCTATGGATCGGATTACCTCTTAAGGGGGTTCGATAGTCGATCGCGAAACTCCAACGTTTCACGAGGCTTGGACGCAAACTCAGTAATGAACGCAGAACCCGATAACGCGCACACTCTGGACTCTGGACCTCGTCAATTTCTCTCTCTTTTACTCTCACACACACACACACACGCACACGCACACGCACACACACACATACGCTCATCCACTCTCTTCTTCTATCCCTTTCTTTCGCTTCCCACTTTATCATTTTTATTCAACGTTGCCCATTGGACATTACCATTGGGAACCGGGAAAAGTTCATAGCTAGCATGGAATCAAGCGAGAATGTATACTTTGAATCGTGAATTTCGAACTCGATATTGTAAAATCTGAATCGGAATGAACTGGCTTTACGTTCTATTTTATCTTCCGTTTTATATGGTCGCTACACTTTATAATAGCATAGAGCATACGGTTGCACACAAATAAAGGTTACCTGCATATAGAAACATTTTATTATCATTTAAGAATGGAACTCCTATCAATTTTTTGAATTGTATTAGAAGAAACGAGAAAAAAAAGATAAACATGGTCCAAGTTTTTATAACTATAAAATCATAAACGATGTTCTTCGATAAAAAATGATTCTGGAATTCTTTAACATGATAAATTCTTTATACATAAATATATTCGCAAACGTTTACTTACAAAAGAAAATCTTGCTCCCAGCATGGATTGGCCCCTTTCACCGTGACTGTTGTCGACTTCACATTTTGCAGCTTCAGCGTTACGTAGGAGTTGAATTGTTCCGCTGAAATCGTTGTCAATCATTTTATATATTGCATTGTATCATAAATTGAATGAAATAGGTCCGTTTTCTATGTACACACAGCGATTATTAAAAGCATTTACAGTTGCACACATCGTAGTATCACTCATTGAAAGTTGCTTGATAATTTCTTTTTAAGTACATTAAGCATGTATGATTTTATATCCATTAACCATTACAGAATTCAGTGTATTTGAATAATTGCAATAATCCTGAAGTGAATATTTTCCAGGACGTGTAAATACTTTTTATATCCATTGTAAGTACTATGAATTCAATCAAATTGTTTTCCCTTATACAAGCGATGGCACAATGATTTCGACCGAACCGAAAAGCGACCGGTCACAGATATGGTCCAACTTCGATAGATTAAAAAAACGGAACGTAGAATGGGTTTAGTAAAAGAAATCTGTCCTATCAAAATGGAATGTTGACGTTGATAACTGCATAGACCTGGATCGAAGAGAAGCGCCCAAGCATCAAACAAGGTACAAAGAGTATAGGAAGTATTCGTACAGTCTGTAAAAAAACAGAAAAACTCTACTACATGATGTGTACAAAAAATGGCAAAACACTCGATTCATCGAACTCATTAGCCAAAAAATAAAAATTACACTTCTTAATATTTTCGTCTGACTCTATAATGGAATTGTTTTATATCATAATTTGAAAACATATATCGATCAGTTGTAAGTTTTTCATACATCATGTAGTATTAATCCCACCAATCTCCGAATAAAAAAAATTAATTCGTGTAGGCCGATGCTAAAAACATCATTCTGTTTTGAATACTCCACGAATATTTTCTACATTCACTGTAGATTTCGTGAGATGCGCGGAACAAAAATTATTTACGATCGGATAAGCTGGGATTTATCCCGTGCGTCCAATAAATTAAATACCATTCGATCGGGAATTACGTCCCAATGGTTCTTTTCGTCGTAAATGCAAATCTCGCGTGGACCCAAATAAAATATTAATAACTTCCACCTCTTGTACTGAAATAACATTTTTTTATGAACGAATTCCTGTACGCTTATAATTGTCCTCACAGTTTAATAATAACAAGTGTATAAAGCTGCATACCAACACGAATTTATTTTTCCACGGTCTATTATTATAGTCATGAGATAAATAAAATTTATTTCGTGTTTAAAGTATTCCTCAAAACAAATCAATAAAAACTAATAAACGAATCGAGATTCCAGTCATTGATTACTTTTCACTGTACACTCGCCGCTACCCATTCATAGTAAAATACCCGACGCTCAGAAATCACGTTTTTCAGTGTCTTTCCTCTTTCAGCGCGCATTGTAGGTATGTACGCGAAAATCGCGAGTGGCTTTAATTAAAAAATCCTTTAATTAGCGAAAACTGCCCTCGCCGCCGCGTTTGCGTGCTGAGTGGAGAGAGAGAGAGAGAGAGACCCTGGGAAAATAATAAAATATTTTCGCGTTGATGAGAAGATTTTTATGACGGTAAAACTCGCACGGTTTGTCCCCCATAACGAATACACTCGCGTGCATTCGAGAGCATAGTTATCGGTTTCTATCGCGTGCTGCTGCCCTCGCAAAATGTATAATTAAAAAGTTATTTGCAAACCCGTTACCGAGTACTTTCCGAGTGTTCTTCCGCGCGCAGTTAGACAGAAAGGGACACCATTACCGTCCTGCGACAATATTTCGTCGATAACTCTCTTTTCGAGCTGAACTGGTTTAACGACCAATAGCGACGGAAAACATAAGCTAACGTTAAATCGATAACAGGTCAGGACGCACACGTACACAGATACATACATGCCTAGCTGCGGAGGGAATCGCAATGTGCTCTCGGAGGAAGTCCGATCGTTTCTCAATTTACCGAGAATAGTGTGTCTGGAAAACGGTGCAGACGAACCGTAAACCTTTATACTCTATATAAGCTCCTCGCACGACCCCCGGCTGTCTGTGCCGTGCACGCGTGTGCAGAACATTCTGGCTGCGAGCTTTCGATAACTCGTGAAAAAAAATCCCGGCTTTACAACGCGTATGATCAAGCACGATCGTATTTCTGGGCTCTGTTTTATGCGCGACGAAAATGTCATGATAAACGAATTCTTTCAGAGAAGAGATTACACGACTACATAATATCCTTTCAGTCTTTGAAGCGACAAATTACTCATGAAATGTCAAATCAAACATGCAATTCTAAAGGTTACCAGGATATTTTGTACGACGAATAAATAATATCGAAGTGCGAAATAAGAGAGACGAAATGATTAATTCATATGATTGCATTGTCGAAGTTGTACGATTATACGCTGGTACTTGCATTGGAAAATGTTTTGATTATCTCGGTATACAAGATATTTTCCATTATTAGTGAATATTTAATTAAGCTTAATATAATTGTTACCACCAGCGAGTTATTTAATGACAATTAAAGTGCTAAGCGTTCAAGCTTTGCGGGGAACAAAAGCTTTCGCGTAACTCAAACTCTTATTATCGTTTCATTCCGTTCCAAATCGTTGGATTTTCAGCGGTAAGAGGAAAAGAATGTTTCAGTCTGATTTGCATGATACATTGCCTGTCGTCGTAATGCTTCGAATAAATCTTCGTTCATTTTCGAAGTAAGCATAAGGATGACTTCCCTGTTTGAGTGCCACGAATATGTACGACGTTTGCAAGTATTATGTCATTTAAAATACGAGCATCTGTTTACATAGTTTCGGATTTATACTGCTAAATCACGAATATCCGAAGAATTGATTTCACAGTAACATAAAGATATTGATTAATTAGTATTATAATTTTCAATCAACTTTTGCCATATCCAACATATCAAAGTAATCATACCTTTTATTCCACCCCGCGGCACACGAAAAGTAAAAATACTAATTATGTATTATAGCTTTAGACCGTTTGTTGGAGACAAAAAAGAAGTGCAACACGAGTGCAAAATTACTGGAAAGTATCAAGACTTAACAATCCCAGGAGAACTATCCTGTGAAACACGACGCAAGGTAAACCGTTCGAACCTAATAGTAAGTTACGACAATCGGAAAACAAACAAGCAATGTACACGCGGAAGCCTGATAGAACCTGTGTTTTCAATTATGATATAGTATTAGCAGTGATCACGTAGCTAAAAAAGCGCTAAATTGCACGTACTAATTGTAATATATAATTACGCTTAGACGAACGAGGAAAAATTTTGTAAATGAAACGGCTTATTCTGCAACTACTTGGGCATATTCTCAATAAGTCGCGTGCTTCGTACAGGCTCATTTATGACAAATATATGTACTACGTATTCTGTTGCTAGCTATTCCACGATTGTCGGAACTCTTTTTTTGAGACAAGAGCTTCGTAGAAAATGTACTCGTTCCGGCAAACAAACAGCACTAATGAGTCAAACTAACGATCGAATAAGCTAACGACGTGGTTTAAAAGCAGAATTTTCTAGAAGGAAACTTCCGAAAAAAAGTGATGCAAGTTACAAGACGACACTGATAAATTTTCATGCATGCGAATTAAAGTAAGAGTTATTTGCGTGAATAACACTAAACCTACTGACAGTTTTAGTACGCTAATACACTATATTTGTATTTTTTATATTTGAATGCAATTTAATGTCGCAGTGATACTTCAGGTTTATAGTACCTTAAATAACAATTGCAATTTTTACAATATGACAAAACAAATTTCGTTTTCTTTTTATTTTTCATAGAAGAATTTAAGAACGATCATTTGACGGGTGTAGGTTTAGTGTTAATACTGATAATAAAACGAGATGAACTCTAGCCAGAAGCTCTNACTGGAAAGTATCAAGACTTAACAATCCCAGGAGAACTATCCTGTGAAACACGACGCAAGGTAAACCGTTCGAACCTAATAGTAAGTTACGACAATCGGAAAACAAACAAGCAATGTACACGCGGAAGCCTGATAGAACCTGTGTTTTCAATTATGATATAGTATTAGCAGTGATCACGTAGCTAAAAAAGCGCTAAATTGCACGT
>SMSR01009548.1:0-15680 GCA_019453355.1 Ceratina japonica
CTAACTGCACCTCGACAATCCTTATTAACGCTATAGAAAACGCTAATATCCTATAAAAAGAAAACATAAAATAATTAAAAAACGTTGCAGTATCACTCATACAAGGCAGTAGCAAGCGATTAGTTTAAAGTTTTAGAAAATAACGCTTACCGTATGTGAGTGGATTTAGTACTAGACATTACATTCTCCTTTCTGGGCATGGCATATAAAGCGTGTTTGGGATTAGTAATCAATACAACAGGCCATTCCTTGTGCTTGACATCGATGAACGAGAATTGGCCATGATCCACTGCTGCTACACGATACCTGAAAAAAACATAATTGTAATTTACCGACTTAAAATACTTAGATTCACAGAACGCAATTTTATATGAGATTACGAATTTTACATTCTATTATCCTTCCAATCTGCTAATTCCAATTCAAGGAAACCAGCATGTTGTAACGTGTACATGTTGGGTACTGCTCCACCAAGCATGTGGTAATGTCCACAAAGGTACACCATGCTTTCCTTATTTCTCCCTAAAAATACACGTCACGATAAATACTAGAAACAGACTACAGCAAAACATCCTTAAACATAAAATAACATTTTCTATCAATATCATTTGTTACAACTGATTTATCATTATCTTTGCATAGCTAGTTAGTGCGTAAACTGTCATTTTTTGTCCAGTACATGGTACTTCTATATGATTTCAGATGTTAATCTGTATAAAACCTTCTATTGATTAATTACCTATAATAGTTCTAATGCCGGTATTAGTTTGTGACAGTATGGAGGACGTGGGATAATGGCCAAACCATATTATAAAATCTGCATTATTTTCCAGTGATTTATTCACTAAAGTATCTATGGTTTTAACTTCATGCTCATCTAACATGCCAACGAAATTAAACGGTCTTCTCGGTCCAGGTTTCAAGCAAGCGTCTATCGCAATAAACGAGTATGACTCTGAACCAATATTTATGGTATACATGTAAGATCTGGGATTCTTCTTTCCTTGAATCGAATAGTTTGAATAATAATTATTTTTAGATTCAAGAGATAATACGTTAAAATTATCTGAAACAAATGAAGAACATTTTATAATTACAAATAATACAACAATCTCTTTTATTGTAAGCATAGTCTATAATAAATTGCCTATTATACTTTAAGGGGCTACAGTAGTCACATGATTTTGCTATAATTTGTCAATAAAATTTTGATGTTTTTTTTTTCTGGTTTATCGGTAACCAGACAAAAATAATGCAAAATATGAGGACTAGTTTTTCATTCTTATATGAAATTTTTGGGTTGCCAAATACCTCTTTGGAAAGAGAAAAGTTAGATCTGGCCTTGATTTCATTAAAAACCATCTCTTTTGGAATTGCTTATAAACAATTATGACGTTTCATCTATCCTGGAACATTCATATCATTAAATATCAGCATATTTTGAGTAAATTATGAGCACAGCATGCCCTTAACTCTTCCTTTTCCACTGGTTTTTTCAAAAGGCATCTGACATCCCAAAAATCTCCTCATGTAAAAATTTTAGTTCTATATTTTTGGACATTAATATTCTGTTTTATCATGCTACAATTAGAATCTATTCTCTTAATAGTTAAACCTGTAACTTTATAGTGTAATTCTTACCATGATTGCCCCTCACATCTAACCATAAAGTTCGTTTATTAACTTCAGTGTCATCTAAAACACCTTTGTAGTATTGCCATTCTTCTAATATTTGATTTGATCCCATCTTATCTTTGGCCTTTGCATCTGTCAGGTCACCTAAAATAATATTTCTCACACATATAAACACAAATCTATAAATGAACAATACCAGTAACTGGAAAGAGAGAACTGAAACTTACCTGAGGCGAGTACGACAGAAGGTTTAATGGCATCCACAGTAAAATTGCAAAATTCTTTTAACTCCGTTATTCTAAATGGATCTTGAAATATACTTATATGTATATCCGATATCTAAAAACAAAACATAAAGTATTGACACAATATCGTTTAACACTTTCAAAATTAATGAGTATGTGCTTGTGCTATGTGCTATATATAATGTGCATGCACTATTCTCTTACATACTTGAATTTTTAAATAAATAAGAATTGTATTACATGTTATACAAACAAACCTGTAGGAACCAGATTAAATGATCAAACGATGCACCGATGTTATAAAATTTCGGCTTTAACGAGTCCTTCCCGGTGTCTGCATGAACGGTATCGTCGAACACATGATCATCGATGTTGATCAAATCAGCAACGTTCGCCACGAATATTGACAACATTAGCACGAAAATCAGAAGAACGACGGTGGATTTTGTTATTCTCATTTCCAAAGAGGCGTCTTTGACTATTTATCTTCACGTTGTAGTTTCCTTATCAAAGCCGACGGCCACCTTCCGTGCGTGCACCGTGGATGTTTACATTTACGTCATAGGTTATAGTTTGCAGTGAACGTGACACTCGGAGTGACACCGTTTTAGAAGATAAAAAAGAGAATCCAAATTCCGGTTTCTCATAGTTCCACGATTTTCTTTAATCGACGGTTATGTGTTAGAATTCTAAGACCATGAACAGCTTGATTGTACAGCACAGCACACCGAAAAAAAAACGATCCGTTCGCATTCCGCGCATGACTGGTACATGATAAGCGTGACAGGTGACAGTATTGAGTATTGACACCAAAGAATTCATATTACTCGCACTGGAAAATAAAATAAAGAAACCTCGTTTTTTTACTACACTGTGATCGTATTTTTCCTATTGCCTTCTCATTTTAATTTCACCTCGATATAAACACATATTTTCAAATCCCGACACTCATTTCGGCGAATCTATGCACAGCGGATATTCTAATTTCACGTTCCGGGCGCCGGTTTCGGCGTTCGTTACCATTCGCTATTCGCTACCGCTACAGCGTTGTTTACAAATTTCAGTTTAAAAAATGGGCGTAAAAGATCTCTGGAATATTGTATCGCCTTTGTGCGATAGAAAACCTTTGTTTGAACTACAAGGAAAGACAATAGCTATCGATATAAGCTGTTGGATCGTGGATAGTCAAACTATCACCGATCCTTCGGTACAACCAAAAATGTATCTTAGGTTCGTATATTCTAATTTATACTATTTTCCACCTTTTCCCTGTATCTTAAGTTAAATTAATTTAATGATCATCATAGGAATCTATATTTTCGTACAGCATTTCTTCTTATGCAAGAAATATCGCCGGTATTTGTGTTAGAAGGGAAAGCGCCTGCTTTGAAACAAAATACGATTGAAAAAAGGAACAATCTTCGTTCTGGGTATCAGGAAAGGAAAACTGTACGAAGAGGGAGAACATATTTCAATAGGATTCTCAAAGAATGTAAAGAAATGCTCGAATATATGGGGCTAGCATGTGTCCAAGGGCATGGAGAGGCAGAAGCAATGTGTGCTTATTTAAATGAAGACGGGGTAATATTCTGTTCCTATCAGTCATGCAAAATATGAGCTTGTCATATTCTTCATTCTAATGATATCCATACAGCTTGTTGACGGATGTATAAGCCAGGACAGTGACTGTTTCTTATATGGAGCAAAGGTGGTTTATAGAAATTTTTGTACAAGTGCTCAAGGAAATCGCGGAGGTTCAGGTGGTGCTGTGGACGAATACAGTTTAGAAAAGATAGAAAGAGTGTTAGATCTTGGAAGAAATAAAATGATAGCATTAGCTCTATTGTGTGGCTGTGATTACAATGAAGGATTAAATGGTGTTGGCAAGGAAGCTGCTCTGAAGTTTTTCAAACTTGTGGAAGACAAGAATGTTCTTCAACGGTAAGTCATCAATTCTATTCTATTCTGCGTATTGTATGATTTTTCTTTTTCAGTTTAAAAAGCTGGAAAACAGATAAGACATTAGATCTTCTAGAAAAAGAATTGTTGAATCCTAATTTATGCTCATCTTGTGGTCATAGAGGGAAAGTGCAGAAGCATACGAAGTCAGGTTGCATAGATTGTGGAACAGTTGTGAAATGCAATGAATCTTATAAGTATGTTGTAGATTATGTTAATTATTTTTGTTTAATGAAGGATGTAATATTTGCAATGATATATTTTTTTTAGAGGGAGAAGAGGATTATTATTAAATGAAATTGGTTTGCGAAAAAAGACACTTTTAGTTGAAGATTTTCCAAATCAAGAATTAATTGACGAATTTCTTATTAGGAAAGGCCCAGTGCTTACCAAAGTAGATATACAGTGGAAACAACCACAAATTACTAAATTCGTAGTAAGCAGAAACTCTAAAATGCATTTATTTCATTTATGACTTCCATTACTTTTATTACATTTTATTTAAATTTTGTTAGAATTTCATGGAGAAGCATTTGGCTTGGGAACCGCAGTACGCGTTCGAAAAAATATTTCCGCTTGCAACACGTTGGCAAGTCATGCACCTGCCAAATATTTCTATCAGCCACCGTGTTTTAATGCCTGATTTGTTTATGCCTGATACAATAAAAAAAGTTAGAAACATTAGGTGCGTTGCGAGTTACGAAATAACTTGGAGTAATGATCATTGCATAGTAGAAGAATTACGAGAACGCTTTGCGGCAAATAAAGAGGACGACAACAACGACGTAGATGATCCTTTCGAATTGACGAGCATCGAACCGCAAGATGCTGTCCAAAAATGTTATCCAGAGTTAGTCGAAGTATTTGAAGATGCAAAGAATGCTAAGAAACGAAAGAGCAAGAAGAAAACGCGAAATGCCGAAGATAACGGTGAACGCAAAGCAGAAAAAAGACGTCAGAAGAAGAAGGAAAAAATCATTTTAGATGATGTTCAAAATAATAGGAAGATCGATGAATTCGTATCGAAAAATCCTCCCGCGTCATTGGAGGAATCTTTCGAAAGTATAACTATTTCGCCGAAAAGATCTAAGAAAATAGGCTCGCGAGAAAATCAAGAAGGAAATACTAAAAAGAAACGTGGACCTCAGTTTAATAAAGTATTACAAGTAGAGAATATCAATACAAAATCCAATGACACGCTGGATAGAATGTTTAATGAACTTTCTCCGGATGATTTTCTCACAGACAACGATGATAACGATCTAAACGTGTCAGAAATAATCGACGATATATGCAGCAGAAAAGCTTTTGAATGTAATATTACGGAAGATATGCAAATGTTCACAGACACGAAAACTATACGCGGAGAGAATGTTGAGAACGTAGAAACAATTAATGGGAATATTAGGGTTCAGATGGAATCTGATCAGTACCAAGAAAATAATCAATGTACTGGCGAGAAGTCTGTATTCATTGATGAATTTGCCGATTTAAGTGAATCATATGTTCCTCTCTTTGAAAGAATTGTAACTCGTTCCAGGAGTAAAGAGTCAAACAAAATGTCTAGAAAATCAAATCATAGACTTAGTTTTGGGTTTGAGACTCTTATGAATGATACTGTTCCAGAAATCTAATTTATTTCGTAGAATGGATATTTACTATTTTAAAATAATGCTTCTATGTTCTCCCTTATTTTATATTAGATTGCTTCTAAACAGATTGTACATAATTCAATTTAAGATATGTCATAGTTTTTAATGAATTTTTATTTCGTGCATGTTTTATACCATTTTTTAAAATAAAACTATATTATTTAATAGATTATTAGAAGTAATTTGTAAAATATGTACATATCAGTATATTTGGACATTTGTTGCTTGATCTCATGCAATGGATACCAATTCAGATAAGTACTATATTGACTCTTACCTCTAAAGAAATGATTTCACTGCATCCAATGATCAGTTATTTTTTCTTTAAATTTTACATTAATTGTATATTTTAAAAATGTACATGTACTATATCAATGTAATTATTGTAAATAAATTGTTAACTGTAAATGTTTAAAATTTTTATCAGATAGTCGAATAAAGTTACAATTGTGCCTTTTACTCTTTTCTTCATAAATCTGATGTACATCATATAATAAATTAATCTTTTTAACATCTACAAAGAAATCAGTATTAAAAAAATTATTCAAGATTTAAAAGTGTAAGAATATTTATGAACTCGTATACATTCACAAAATGAGTATTTCGCAACGATGCTTTAACGCTTGAACAATCACTCATAACTAAATGATAACTTCTTAATCATCGAAGTTCTATTTACAGAAAAAAAAACGAAATATTTCACGTATTTTAATAATACGAGTATTTAAATTGCTAAAACTATAATAATAGCAGTAAAATTTATTTTTTATTGAACACATTGTGATGTTATATGAAAAGACAAAAGACAGTTCTAATCCAATTGTATTTTCTGCTCGAATGATCCAGTTGGAGTTCTACCAGTAAGTCAACAGGTGGTTTTCCATGAATAAATATATTATTTACATTAGTCTACATTTTATACTATATTTCTAAGCTGAATAAAGCTTATTCAAATAATAAATGGAATAATTGATCTATTGATTGAACTAGGCATTGTCTCTACCCATCTTTTTGTTCGGCCCAACGTAAAAAAGACAAAGAATACAGAAACAAGAGAGTATTGATTGATTAGTTCTCTACTACCAGCACGGAATTGAACGTCCATGTACTACGTACTACGTGTACGTACTCGACCACTCTTACGCATAGACGTCCCTTTTTTTAATAGTATTATTGATTGTCGTGTTGCGTTTCATTCACCAATGCTTTGTCTTCTGCCTTTTCAAATAAAGATTATGTTTGATGAACTACGAAAAATACAATTGGAAACCGTTTCGTGTAAGCTATACCCTGGTGGAAATATGCATGTCATAATTGGGCAGAAAATGTTGAAAAATGGCCACATATTACAAATTATGTAAAAAATTCTCAAATTTTGTAATATCATAATTTTGGATAAATGTTCTAAAAGACGGTCAGAAAAGAACAGATTATGTCAGAATTCAATATATTATATTATAGATTTCGTCAATTCTTGTCATAATCTGTTCTTTTCTGACCGTCTTTTGGAACATTTATCCAAAATTATGATATTATTACAAAATTTGAGAATTTTTTACATAATTTGTAATATGTGGCCATTTTTCAACATTTTCTGCCCAATTATGACATGCATATTTCCACCAGGGTAGTAGGCATAGCACTAAAACTGTGTCCCTAATTTAAAATATACGTCGTCTAAATCACAAATATTCATTAGTAGAGATTTTCCAAAGCTTTTTGCAATTTTTACATTCTCTCAATTGAAGCCAAAATATTTAATGAAACGCATATAGGGAAATTAGATGAATTATGCATTACCTTAGGATGATTGAAAATTACCTTTGCATGGTTTCATACTATCTAATTTCTTGATATGCAAATTCAAATTCATTATTTTGCTTTATAAGTTCGTTAGTGCATTATTATTTTTTCTCAAAAATATAAAGAAATTTGTTGAAGAAACGATAAGATAATTGAATAGTGTCAAATTTTATGAGGAAATGTTATGTTCAAATAATCGGTAGAGATTACATATCAATCGGAAATTATAAAGAGGAAATGGCATTGGTCTACATTGATAAGAAGCCGAGGTGACCAGAAACGAATAGAATACTCGTCTGGGGTTAGATACGTAGAATTTAGTAATCCTCTGAAATACCTTGTAAAATATGTAGTTCATCACCCATCAATTTTATCTTGATTTAATAACACTTATAAGCGATTGCAGCACATGCTTGCTAAGAAGAGATATATAAAGATCAATTGACTTCTTAACGATCACTCTGATCAGTGTAACGTGAAGTTGAGGAACAGCAATTACGATACCTTGTGACTAATTAAAATGAAAGGTACGTGTTCATATTAAAATACAATTTCGATGTCATTTATTCTTAAATGACTATAATTCAAATTGTTATACAATTAGCTATTTAAATATTTTTCTTGGTTGTAATATATCTTAGAAACTATATACATTAATTTTGTGTGGCATAAACAAATATTTACCAGTTTTATATATTTAATTATCAGACATTCATCGTGAGCCAATTTACCATATTTTTGCTTTCAAATTATTTTATTTAAATTGACTATCTTTTTACTCTTTCTCCAACACTTGAACTTATAATTAATGCATTCTTGCATTGTTCAAATTTTTAATTATTTTAATACAGTCGAAATCGTTTGTTTATTTTATAGTAACGTACGCAGTGGCATTCGCTACGATTTTGGTGGCACTCGTTTCTGCCACTCCACCGGAATCGTGTCCGGCACATAACGATAAATACCCAATTATACTTCCGAATCCAGATGATCTCGCAACATTCTACATTTGTCACGAAGGTAGACCTTTCTTGAAGAGATGTCCAAAAGGCCTACTCTTCAATCCTCAAGAAAAAGTTTGCGATTGGCCATCGAACGTGATTCCAACGACGGAACCTGAGAAAATGAATAAATAATTAATTTTATTATACAAGATAAAACGTTAATACATGCGATTCGTTACTACATATTGTACATCACTCTGTTATAAGCATAATTGTATTAATCTGCCTCTTAAAAATTGAGAATAACGTTCTTAAAATTCTAATTAAATTCTACGAAAAAGCTGAAAGTTTTTTACTATTTTTCGACGAATTTACCAATTTTTGTGCATAAAATTCTGTTTGTCTCAACGAATAATTATCGTAAACTTCTGTAATACTTTTTATAAAGTCGTTATTTCGGTTGATGTGGAATAAAATAAATATTTACAATTCTCTTTTTAATGCATATACCTAACTTATCTAATTTTTCTACCTTTCTTGTTACTATTTTTATCGGAATTAGTGAGATTAGATAATAGAATGAGGTCATAAAATGTACTTACGTACTTGCGTGTACTCATGTGTATTTTCTTATCAATTCCAAAGAGTGAATATGTCATTGCTCTATAATTTAAAAGATAATACTTTCGACCATTATATATTTGCATATTTAAATAAAGATGAAGTACTGACTGTTTTTGCCATGCTATTAACAAGTGAATAAAGAGTATTAAAAATCGCCCTATTACATAAAAAAATAATTAACAAATTCATTTTGCAAATTAATAAATAGAATTGATTTCCCATATGTCAAGAATTCATATTGGCACCAAATGAGCGAATATAGATCGCTCTTGCCGCTAGAGGGTTCAAAACTCGCGAATATCTACAAGCGTTCGCGCAAGTGGTCGTATAGGCCCTTACGTTCCTTTAAATAGCTGTCTGAAAATATATTATGTATCCCCGCGTCTAAGGCACGGGCCTGTTAGTGAGCCTTACTGATGAGTCCTTCTAACAGGTTCTGGACGAAACGCGTACCCTACCACCTTTACCACGCTTCTTTCCTTTACCTCTTCTACCACCTCTTTCACCTTCCTTTAGCACCGAGGGTTCAGTGCGCCACCACGAGATCCAAGAAAGGGGGACAACAACAACAACAACACACAGAACGAAGGAACAACAACAACAAACCTCAGTCGCTGCCAAGACGCCTTCATCCTTTGGAACGATACGCGCCGTAAAATGCCCACCTAGTCTCCATCCTAATTAGGAAGTGGTTGGAGTGTATAGGTTACCAGGGTCTTCGGATTTCCGAAGGGGGGTCTCTCATCGTCCTGCGCAGCAGCAGCAACAAAGCAGCAGCAGCAGCAACAGCAAGCAACAGCAACAGCAGCCCACACCACTACTGCACAGCAGTCGATGGTGCCCCCCGTCCTCTCATAGTAGGGAGACGCATGAGACGTTAGTGGGCGGGGGGCAGTGGCCATGCGGCGTGCCAAAAAACGGCAGTGGCCGGGCAAAAATAACATCTACCATCCTAGCAGGAACAACTAGAGTTAGCGGCGACAGGGTTCCAATAAAATGGAAGCAGTGGTTGACCATCATCACGCATCATCCATCAGAGCTAATATGACAAAGGAGAAGACGGGGGGATATGTGCAGGTGGAAAAGTTTATCAGGGCCAAGAGAGAGAGAGAGAGAGCCCACGGATGATTTACATAGCTTTGAGAAAGTTCCTTCAGAGGAAGGCAAAAAGACCGGTGAAGTCTTTACGAAGTCTCGTCGTACGTGCTATTGAAGATGCCCCTCGATCAGATTGTGATGGGGGTTTAAGACGAAACCAGACTGTTCAAGTTCCCTAAGAAAGTAAAAAGGATCCAGTTAAGGGAAACGAGTCTGAAGAATTCGCGCGCGAGGTGCCAGAGTCTCTCGCCCTCTGTTCCTAAGTCATGTTCCCTTCCCCCTCCTACGTCTAAGGCAAAGGATCTGCTGGGAAAATAGCCTTACTGATGAGTCCAACCCGGCAGGTTCTGGACGAAACGTATACCCAAAATTTTTTTTTGACAATTCACAAAAATTCTCAAGTTTTTTTAATTAATTAGAGGCGTGAAGCATTAAATATGTTATTCAAAATATTTACATACATTAGCATTTAGAAGTAGGATTTAATAATCGTCGATTCAATGATTCATGGCGGGTAATTATAGAGAAAGGGGTTTCGTAGAACGCTTCTTCGATCCATTACAGTAATAAAGCGCCCCGAAAGTTTGGCTTACGTTTCAAGACGTTTGAAACTTTCCTAAGCAAACCGAAAATTCGCGAAACTTTTGCCTGTTTCTCCTGACAGTTTTCAAATGTATGAAATTTTAAGAACATCGAGCCGCTCCTACTGTCGCGCATAACGCACTACGTGTATAATAATTTGCGTGGTTGTTTTCTGTATCAGAAAAAGAGGACGTCGTAAAACACTTGTTTGTATGCTAATTAACTGTGATGAAGCATGAAAATAGATCAAGAGTTCCAATAAGCAGACTTGAAGCCAGGTGATTGAGGGAAAGAAAATTAATGGGAGAGTTTATCGGNCCGAAAGTTTGGCTTACGTTTCAAGACGTTTGAAACTTTCCTAAGCAAACCGAAAATTCGCGAAACTTTGCCTGTTTTTCCTGACAGTTTTCAAATGTATGAAATTTTAAGAACATCGAGCCGCTCCTACTGTCGCGCATAACGCACTACGTGTATAATGATTTGCGTGGTTGTTTTCTGTATCAGAAAAAGAGGACGTCATAAAACACTTGTTTGTATGCTAATTAACTGTGATGAAGCATGAAAATAGANTTACGTTTCAAGACGTTTGAAACTTTCCTAAGCAAACCGAAAATTCGCGAAACTTTTGCCTGTTTCTCCTGACAGTTTTCAAATGTATGAAATTTTAAGAACATCGAGCCGCTCCTACTGTCGCGCATAACGCACTACGTGTATAATAATTTGCGTGGTTGTTTTCTGTATCAGAAAAAGAGGACGTCGTAAAACACTTGTTTGTATGCTAATTAACTGTGATGAAGCATGAAAATAGATCAAGAGTTCCAATAAGCAGACTTGAAGCCAGGTGATTGAGGGAAAGAAAATTAATGGGAGAGTTTATCGGTATTTCATAAATAGAGAGCAAGTGAGAGAGAGATAGCGACAGAGAGAGGAACTCGTGCAAAAGATGTATTCTCTACTTTTTACGCAATTAGCAAAAATGCATTGAGCTTTCAGTTTATCCTATTATGTCTAAGTTATAGATTCATTGTCAAGCAGTGTTTAAGTCGACGATATTCAATGAGAATTATACGAATTTATTCCTAATAAAACTTTAATTCTGTTTCGATGATTACAAGACGTCAATTTCTTTCATTTCATTTCTTCTTAATAAAACCGTATGTGTATGCAAAGATGAGTCGAACAGAAATACAAAGTTTCACAGTCAACAAATATTAATTAAATGTGAATAAAATAAGGAACAGATTTCCCTTGAATGAACCCTCATTTAAAAATTAAAATGAATTTTGTCTTGATCCTTTGAGAAATAAACGAGTTCATCGAATCGAATGGTACGAAAGTAATAATAAATAAATGTAAACCGTTCATCGATAGTACGTTGGTTCATATCTGATATCAGTACGAATTTTCGAATATATTTAAATTGGAATAAAGTACTAGCCGTTCAAAATGCACAAGTCAATAGTTCTTCGTATATAGAATGTTTGTTTTCAGCCAAATTAGCGGGAAACATTGATGTCCTATCGAAGTTTACATCATTAAATACCAACGTGTAACTTTCACTTTACGCGATGTTGGGGACGGTTAAACAAAACGAGGAACCGCGAGCACAGTTGCTGCCCACGCAGTGCAGCCCAGCGATAGCTGCGCGAAACGATAGTATACACCAGCGTTCAATTTCTTCGTCATGAACATCTCGATAACAATTACAGTATTCCTGATAAATGTGCAGTCTTTAAAAGAGTCTCACTTACAGCATTGGTAGTAGGTACTATGTATGCAAATACATTCTCTTATTATGTTTTGCCGAAAGCGTCCGACGTAGAAAAGGACAACGCGTGATGAGAGATAAAGAAGGACCATGCGTCGAGCAAAAGGAAAGTCTCTCCTCTCGATTGTTTTAATTGAAACTTTCTTTATCGTATTTTTCACAGTCTTCTGATTGAAATGGCACTAAATATAATATAATTTTAATTATGTTTGTTCATTTATACAGGGTTATTCTTTTGAGTTTGTTGGTATTTGAAAAACGGAAACAGAGAAAGAGAGAAAAAGGGAGAGATAGAAATTCATAACATTAACGTTAGCGTTTATTTATAGGAATGAATCAAAATAACACTCATTTGCATCAGAGCATTTTCGAAATCGATGAAATAAGGACTAACCTACGTCATTTAATTCATTATTCATTGACATTTTACAATATTCAGCCATGGTTCATATTTAATATCAGTACGAATTTTATAATTATTTAAATTGAAATAAAATGCTATCTTCTCGACGTACATAGGTCTGTACTTTTTTATAAAACAAACGTCTATAAGTATTATTTATATTAGTACTATCAATTATTTTTAATATAGATTATAAATATTATTTTAATATAATATAATATATAATATTATTATTAATACAATAATTGTTATAAATATCGGAATAATGTGTCTGACATAATTTTAATTAAAAAGATATTATATACCAAAAATATTTGTACAAAAATTGAAAAATACAAAACTTTTAACACTTTAGTATAGTTCCCAGTTATTCGGTTCCAGGCCATATCACGCCAGTGCAGGCCGAGCGTTGCATTCAACTGCGTTTTACTGATTGGAAGCCAGACAATTCTTGTTAGTTGGGATAAAGTTCTCACCGCAGTTAACATGCAGGACTTAGTCACATTCATCAAAGGGACGCCGTATTTTCCGCAACGTTGGCGGTATTTAATTCGCGGAAGCGTTCGTGTACGTGTCCTCCACCTTCCAGTTACCGGTAATCGCGGTCCCAAACGGTTCCAGAGGCCCGCTCTCCAATCCTCTTCCCCAGCTCTTCGCCCTCGACGTTTGAAAGGAATCTTGGGAATGCACCGGGATTCATTGACTGGACTAATGATCGCGGCACCTTCGACTCGCTGCGGCAACTATCCGAGCCCGACAATCCCGTGGAACTTGAAGCCGTCCGTCCGAGCGAGCGCGAATCTCTGCTGGATGCACATGCTGCGCGCGTAACTCGCGCTTACACAGTTGCACCGTCCGACCGTGGACACGGTTACGCGCCGTCGTGGGGTGGCTGTGTTGGAATAAGGGGCGGTTCGAGGGAGACGGTCGATGGGGATGGTTACTGGGATTTTCAGTACGCGCGCGATCGCCGCGTCGAAGACACGGTTCCGGTGTGATCGGTCGCACCTTTCACCAATCTGTTATGATCGAGCTCGTTGAAATAAACGCGATCGCATTTCGGTGGAAACCTGAAAAAAACGATCTGAATAAAATTACACTTTTCAATAAACAAATTGGCGAGATAAAACTAAAGAACTTGTGAAGTGCGATTTATCGGTAATTAAGTGGCACCAATGCATTTCATTTAAAAAATTAAGACAAATACTGTTAAATTGAGACATAATTAAATGTAATATAAGACACTTAAAAACTTACTGAAATAAAAATACATTTAACAATGTACATCCCCTAATGACTCGTCGACCCGAATCGACATTGGCGAACGAAATCGTATTTACAACGGATAAGGTAATTCTTAATCGCGGATGGTGAGAGGGATTCGTCGACTTGAGGGAGAATTAAGACTTTTACCGGATAAACAAGGCTGGGGTCTACACTCAAAGAATCCCACAGTCGTCGACGGGGAATGAGGACTCGGTGAAGCGGAACGAGCGCAAATTAGGTAGGTACGGGCATCGTAAAGCTGCGGGGGAGGAATCCGTGAATAAGATCAAAGGGAAGGATGGTGTCTTTCGTTCGTTCGTTCGTTCGTTCGTTCGTTCTTTCTTTCTTTGGATGGATGGACGTGTTCCACTTCGTGTTGGGGAAAATGAATTCTTAAGAGCGTTGTAACGGCCGGATTTCGAGCACACGGACTGTCTTTTGTTTCACGGTTCGTACATAACACTCCGAGGATAAAAGTCGGCCCGCGATAGGGATTACGCTGTACCGTGCCGGTGTCCGCTACCGGAAGACCGCAGTATACAACCCGACGCGACGAGGCGGCATGCAAAGCGTGTACAGGTAGTCGTCGGTTGTGGTAAATCCGCGATCGATACGTTTTAATTTTTGACCCCTTCCTGCCCGCTCCCGCATCCCCTTTTCCGCCGAATAAAGGGAAGGTGCGATACGGTTTCGAGTCCGTGCGTTCCGTTCCGGCTGATATTCTTCGTAGACGTTCGGTTTACACCATCTCCGTATTACACCGTCAGCTGGCATGGCAAAATCGCTTTTGGTTAATTGACGAAACTTACCCGTTCACAGGGAAAACAAAGACGGCTGCGCTTCAGGTTGAACTTTTCTTCGGAATTCAAATATGTACGTTTAGAACGGTGGGAGTCAAAGACTGAGTAGCACTTGACTATTTAATTTGAAATCTGCACCAGCGGGTAGTTACGATTGATATTGCATCAAGCAATGTCAACAGTCGAGATAATAGAATAAGTTTTCTAATGTTCTTAAAATAATTTTTGGAGGACGAAAATTGTAATAGAAGTTAACATAGAATTGACTCTCTATCACAATTTTTGAATGTTATTAGTAAATTGCGAATGCTTATGCGTTTATGGGAATTCTAAATAATTTAAAGAAAGGCAGTAAATAAATAGAAAATGTCAAAAGTAAAATACAATTTATGGTACATAGAAATAGAAATAAATGCCTATAATATGCATTTTATTTCTTTAATTGTTTTTATAAAAAGGAGGATTTACATAAACATTTCTTTTATAGTCACCGGTTCAGTTTCATACTTATCAAAATTTGTAATTTTTTATTGGAAAACAAAACGCCATAATTCTTACAAATAATAAATCCAGATAAAACACAACTAGTAATTTAAAACTTAATTAAACATAGAATTACGTTACATTTTATGAGAGATAGAATATTCTTTATTACTTTGCTTTAATACTATTTGCCTCGAAGTCAAAAGTCGTGTCAAAAGATATCTTCTGAAATTTTCGCTCAATGTCATTATCATTAGCTTAATTGTTTTTCTTCAATTAAATTTTTGACTTTTCCAACTTGTCTTGTCTTTCCAACTTGACATGTAAAAAATTTAATCCAGGTAAAACGATTAAACTAATGATAATGTAAATCTTTCAAAAAGTGTATTTTGATATCCTCGGTAGAAATACTGTAAAA
>SMSR01009549.1:1457-14951 GCA_019453355.1 Ceratina japonica
CACATATTAATACCTAATATGTACATTGACACTTGAATTTGCGTATAGTATTGGTGGCTCTTTTTTAAGTTTACATATTCATTTTCAAATATTAGGTATTTTACATAACTTTTTTGTTTTTTTAAATCTATAATTTCACTATCCATACAGGAACTTGGACATTTTACTTCTAAAAGTTCTATGAAATCATTATTTTTAATTATACCGTCTGGACTGCATGCTAGAAATGGTTGATTAATAGAGATGACCAACCCAACAGAATATATTTTTGCTCCTGTCTTTTTTTTAAAAAATGATACAGCAACAGGTTCCATTTTAATTCCGTATAACATATCTGGGGTTACTCTGCCTTTATATTTCTCTTCCACAAATCTTATTGACGCTAATGCGTCACAATTTTCTTGCCGTGTTTTGATTTGATGTGCTGTTGAGCTGGATATTATTCTTAAATGTCTTTCTCTAAACCATGTTGATGATTTAGATTGCCCTACTGATTTTAAGCAAATATTTATCCACTTTTCTTTGTCCACTTCAATAAGTGAATACTGTATTGTATATTCAACAGGACATACCATTTTTTTAAATTTCACTTTCATTTCTGATTGTTTCAACAGCATATAACTATGATACATTTTCAGATTATTATTGCTTTGTAAGTTGTACATATCCTCAAGTAACATTTTTAAGTCACATTCCGTTTCTAATCTCTGTCTTTCTATTTCATTTCTTTCAGCTGCATATTTTTCTTCAAATTTGACCATTTCTGTCAAAGGACTTTCAATAGCTAAATGTTCAATTTTTAAAACGGGAGGTTTAAAAAAAACTTCTCTATCACATGTGCATTTTTCTTTTGCTGCGAATAATGTTTCAATCCGACATCCTTTTTGATATTTTTCTAATTGTTTCTCAGAAGGTTTATTCCATATCATCGGCTCATTTGTTTTAGAATAATATTTTCCGTATTTACGTAAATGCACACAGCTGCAGCATGCTTGCAATAGCCCATGCCTCCTTTGCAATTACATGATGTATTTTTTATTGCCCGATTAGGATGCAATAATTAATACAATAATACATATATATTAAAACTAAAAATATATACATATATATAAAGAAACTCGGGAAAAAATGATTTCATTCCTTATCGTACTTATAGCATTTCATATTTACATATTTTTATTTAAAATATATATATACACATAAATAAAATATAATTACCTCAATTTTCACTTTATATATTATATATTTTCATTATTTTTAGTACTGGCTGCGCCAGGTGTTTCTCGTCTAACCTTGTCAATAATTTGACGATAATTTTCAATTAATTCTTCTTGTACTTCACTAACGTGAAAGCTTTCAAACAATTTTTTGCCTTTTGATAAACTCTTTGGACGAAAAATACTTGTGTCTACCAACTGAAATCCTGCTTTTATTATTAATACCATTTTTTTGTACAAACACGCCTCTCTAACAATTAACTGCACGTTTAAAAATAACATGTTTTCTATTTGTTTCAATGCATTTGTTTTACACAGAACAACCCAATATTTAAAAATAAATCCGGTAGTTGGCGTTGCCGTTACGCGCCAAGAGGTACTTGCGTAGCCTGTAATGGATTTAGGTCCGTGATGTGAAATTTGCAAATCTGATAATTGCGATTGCAAGCGAATTCCGTGAGTTAATAAACAGGACATTTCACTCTTTTGCTGAAATTCTTGTTATTTTTTTTCAATCATCAATTAACATATGATTGCAATTTTCTATTTAACAGAAAATATTTATTTTTGTTGAGTCAGAAATTGTAATAACCTTTTCCTTTCGATTATTCTTGCAATAACTATTTAGCTAATTTCACGGTGATAATGATTTTCATTTATGTCTTTTTGTTATTTGTATTAAGATATTTAATATTTTATTTTAACGAAAATAATCGAAACAAGGGCAGAATAGTGTATGAGTATTGATAATAAACTTTATATTCTTTGCTTGTTTCAATAATAAATAGTAAAATAATATCCGGAAAATTTCATCCAATATAAGTTTATTTGGATTTATCAAAAAATGCCAATTTAATTAAAATTAAAATTTGACAATTTACATTGATTTCATGACTTTCTCGAACTGATTTTCACAGATAAATCCACAGAGAATGGATATTATTATTCTATAGAATAAAATTATTTTCATGAAATATTCAAACTTGCTCAGGCTTTTACCTTTTCATGAAAAGGTCAGTTTTATTGGAGATTTCTATAATAATAATTATTTTGTGAATGATTCCTTTTTAGGTTGAGTAAACAAATGATATGGGTGAATACCCAACACATGAATTCTGTTTTACTTTTCCTGTTTCTGTTTTCCAATTTATTTACAAAATAAATAATTTAAAGAATGTCAAAGGAAGAATTCTACGTTCACAAATGAAATGGCAAAAATCCTTTTGCAGCAATGTGATAAAGAAATTTCAATCTCCACGTCGAGGATTTTCATCCTCTGAACAGATTTTTTTGAAAACAAGGTAGAGTAAATTCGTCCACGGCAATTTAGAGAAAGGATGGTGATTTCGTTTTCGCCGCGTTATTCGATCGAGAAAAATCGAACGGAAGGGATCGACGTAAATTAGATTCGGTGAAATACACGAAATCGGTGTGACTAAACTAGGAGTGATACGTGCGCGGCTAACACGCCACATTGAAATTCAGACAAATCTCTTCAACCATTTGGTTCACGGATTTCTGTATCCGTGCCATTTCTATTCCTATTGGGAAATGTCCACGGCCTTATCTTCACACCGTACGCAAAACAAAACAGAAACGATGCGTCGGCGACGTCTGGTTCGAAATTCTCGGAAACTGATTTCTAAACCTTCAATCCAAGCCTTTTCTCGTTATTTCGCGTTGAACTTAAATTTTGATATTTCGGAGGCTAATGATGTGCGATTTCGAACGAAGTTTCTTTGAAAAACATAATTTACATACACAAGGTATCCACGTAACGTAAGTCACGATTTTTCAAGTACTTGCGATAAAATGAAAAAAAAATATTTAAAATGAAAGCACAAAGTTTACTCTTGAAGCTCGAACTCATTTTTTGCCTCTAAAATCATCTGAAGGTGATGATATACTAAGTCGCTGAATTCGTCTTGACACGGGCTATAATACCGTTAAGTCAATAATACAAGTGTTTTTAAAAAACTGAAGATGACCTTGACAATTATCGAAAAAAAAGGTTTCGAACCTTTTTCTAAATTGCAATGTATATCCAACCGTAAACTGATCAACTTTTGTTTAAAATATTTTTTTGTCAGATTATTGCATACTTGAAAAATCGTGATTAACGTTACATGAAACACACTGTACTATATTGTACAGAATCTGACATTACGTTCCTACATGACACTTAATACGATCATAAAAATTGTATCTCTCCTAAATCTTAATTTCCCTTAATTATCTTAATTAATTGCTTGTTTCCAACAATCCTAAGACGAAGTTGACAACCAACTTTAGAAGAGAACCAGGGTACATCTCGCCTTGAACAGTCGCTGTCATTTCAAATGCTTGTAGACATATTTCGCGACAGAAGGGAAGCGAGGAATCATTCCGAAACGTGGAACGGAAGCTCGTCTTATCAAGTCATTTCTGGATGATATGAGGACCAGTGCCCAACGTTTATGCGATGCTTTCCTGCGTCTTTGCCAGCCACCCAGCACACGCACGCGCTGTTTTCACAAGAACGCCAGTTTCACCCAAGCTTTCTTGCGCTGCTGTCCGCAGATTTTTCTGCGGGGTAAGTAAACGGTCTAATTGAGGATAAAACTTGGTCATTACTTCATTATTGTGGATGGACGCGGAGAGATACGAGATTCAGATACTAAGTATTGCACTTCTCGTTATCGAAAGAGCTACTAATTTTATTACTTCTTAGCTTTTCACTTTCCGCTTTCTGTTTTATGCTTTGATTATTATAGAACGCCAACAATTTATAGAATTTCATTGATGACAATGATCTATGCCAATTTTTTAATGTATTACTATAATTAGCAGACAAATACTCTTTTTATTACAATATTGAACCATTCAACTTTATTCTTAAAACATTTGACGTATCTTTAAAAACAACAAAGATATTTAAGGTGCAAATGTTACGTGACTCACCTTGTATAATAGAGAAAGTTTTACGATCTGAATCGATGAACTGAACAACAGGCAGAGATAGCCGAAAATGTTTTTTCCGACCTTTCCTGAGTTGTGAAGCCAATTGCATGACAAGGCAAATATGTCACTGTCAAAATTAGTACAATTGTGAGCTTTATCATCATTTTCCGATAATACTCGATGGCCGAGCGCACAATCCTTTCGAGGACTGGCGTAACGTCATTACTCAACAGGCTCGACGCAACCGCATCATCAAAAAATCTGCCGAACGAGTGGAATATCTCCAACTCGGACGAAGCGAGTGCTCGCACAATTTGATCGAGACTCGACTCTCAGCTTACGGAACGTCATCCGAATGATTGAGTAACTTTATACGTAATTAGAGACGACTTGTATAGTCATTTCATTCATTTCATTTCATTTGTAATAATGAATTCTTAATTTTTTTTAGCACTAGTCGTTCTGTGATGCACAGGATTCTGTCAGACAACGAGATGCACCCGTATCATTACATACAGGTGCGCAATCAATTGCCAAAGGACTATGTCCAACAGGTTGAGTGTTCCAGGTAGCTGCTGGAGAAGAGTGAACGGGGTTCATCGTTCCTATCGTGCGTGTTGTTGACGAATGAAGCACTCTTCACGAGGGGAAGTTGCTTTAACGCTCACAACCCTCACGTCTGCTCCGTGCGAATCCGTTCGCTTTACGTGAACACCGGGCACAGGACCGTTGGTTGGTCAACCTGAGGGCTGGAATTTGCGGCGATCACAGATCGTTGACCCATTAATACAAATCTGCGATGTATAATCCTGCCATAGACGCTAGATTAACTTTAAAACGAACGACAATATGCGGGATAAATAAAAACGTAATCAATAAATTGATTGTTTTGCATATCACGGAAATATTGTGTAATAAATAATCTTCGATCTTAATAGACCAAAGTACTGTTATTTCTGATATAAGAAGTATGTTCATCATCTTTAAGTTTTTCATAAAAAATAACTAACTTAGACCTACAAATGGCATATTTCTCACTTAGTTCTACAAATGGCATCGTTGTTTATTGGAACCTCCCCCCTAAAAAAGTTATAAAAAACATAACGTTCATCTTCTTCTTCGCCATTTCGACCAATAAAAATGTTAACTTTTTTTGCTTATGACATAGTAAACCAATCCTTTTAGGCTCCCACAAGAAATTATGTTGTTTGTTTTAATTTTAAAAGTTATTCCTTTTCAAAAAGTGTGTCTATACTTCTTTGAGCCACTGTATATGAATAAGAGAAGACGATATGTATACACCAGCTGACTCCGACAACAGACACGAATTCAGGACACAAGATCACCTTGTTTGCCACAAAGACGCGCAGGAGGCAATGCGAGAGACTGTGTCTACAGTGTTCAAAAATTTTGTAGAGACAACCCTGTTTATTGCTTAACCTACCCAAACCAAGCGAAACCATTGTTAACTTCTGAAAAGACTTCCCTCTATCCTTTCTTTCTGCGCGTGCAATTTCACGCCCGAAGGAATGTACGCACATAAAAGTAACAAGAATCGAAGAAACTAGTCGCACGTCATGCACGTTCGCACTCGTGTTTAACTCCCCGAGGACATCCAATCTTCCCAACAGTCGATTGATCGCGATCTCGTTCTCCTCCTGAGAGACCTTTAATAAAAAAATTCCCATCGAAGATAAACCGCATTGGCCCTCTTTCAAATGATTTCTCATTGCACGACATATCAATCGTGATTCCTGTTATTCTGTGCTTTTTAGTTTCTAATGACAAGAAAGAAGATAGAAGGAGAATAAAATTGTGGTAACAAAAATAGAAAATCACAACAATGAAGAAACAAGGAGACAAACAGTAAATGAAGAATACGAAATGATCTTTTAAAAATAATAAAAATCTATTATTTTATCTCAGAAAAAGCAGATTCATCAAAAATATATATTTACTAACTGACAATTAGTGAAGAATATATCCTATTTGAAAAACTAAGAAAAAACAAATGTTTAAGGACTATAGTAAAGTATATTTTGTTAGCAATAAATTTCTACTTTTAACAAGATTTTGTTTTTCGCGCAAGAATTTTTGGCTTCTAATTTCCCGTCATAAATCGAATGGAAAAATCGATATAACTACCACTCTAATTATATCCGTTCGGTTCGGTATCGACCGGAGATCGATTGCCGAATTCATTCTCTTCCGTGGATATCCGTCGTTGAAGCAGGATCGGTTGAGCATTAAGTAGAATCAAAAGAATCGTTGTTGTAAATGAGTTAATGTGGAATATTGGAACCAAATCTAACCGTTGTAAAGAAGAATAAGTGCGTTAGGACGCNCTCTCCTCCTGAGAGACCTTTAGTAAAAAAATTCCCATCGAAGATAAACCGCATTGGCACTCTTTCAAATGATTTCTCATTGCACGACATATCAATCGTGATTCCTGTTATTCTGTACTTTTTAGTTTCTAATGACAGGAAAGAAGATAGAAGGAGAATAAAATTGTTGTAACAAAAATAGAAAATCACAACGATGAAGAAACAAGGAGACAAACAGTAAATGAAGAATACGAAATGATCTTTTAAAAATAATAAAAATCTATTATTTTATCTCAGAAAAAGCAGATTCATCAAAAATATATATTTACTAACTGACAATTAGTGAAGAATATATCCTATTTGAAAAACTAAGAAAAAACAAATGTTTAAGGACTATAGTAAAGTATATTTTGTTAGCAATAAATTTCTACTTTTAACAAGATTTTGTTTTTCGCGCAAGAATTTTTGGCTTCTAATTTCCCGTCATAAATCGAATGGAAAAATCGATATAACTACCACTCTAATTATATCCGTTCGGTTCGGTATCGACCGGAGATCGATTGCCGAATTCATTCTCTTCCGTGGATATCCGTCGTTGAAGCAGGATCGGTTGAGCATTAAGTAGAATCAAAAGAATCGTTGTTGTAAATGAGTTAATGTGGAATATTGGAACCAAATCTAACCGTTGTAAAGAAGAATAAGTGCGTTAGGACGCGTCGTATTGAATGTGTGAGGAAATACACGTGTGAGTCGTGATGAACCACGAAATGGTGATCGATACTGGAGTAACGAGGGAGAATGTAAGTCACGTTTAGAATTATACGTCTAAGTCCGTATTAAAAAATTGTTAAACAAAATCGACCGGAGAATTCATGTGCATTTTTATAGATTGTGACAACTACAAATCATATTAAACTTATTCGTTATTCGGGAAGTCAAAATCAAATCTGTCTTTACACCTCACATCGAGTCCTCCTCCTTTTTGACATATGGAGATCCTACCCTGGTCTCTGACCGAATTATTTATTTATAACAAAAATAAATACGGTTATGATACATAGACAAAATTTCTCTATCTAAAATAGTGAATTAATTAGAAGATCATCATAATTAACTCTGTGTCCGTCGAANGAATAAATTTCTACTTTTAACAAGATTTTGTTTTTCGCGAAAGAATTATTGGCTTCTAATTTCATACTTTCATCGTCATAAATCGAATGGAAAAATCGATAAGCGATCATTTGTGTAGCTGAGAATTCACGATTAAAGAATACGAATTCTTTATATACGATGGCATAATTATACTCCTCGAATGGAGACGTAAAAAATAAAAACAGAGAGGAATGATATAAAAAGAAACTAAAAATAAATGGAGCAATAGAAATTAAAGAGAGTGAAGAAATATTTTAATTATAATAATATTTTACATATATTGCTGCGTTTGTTATTACTGTCTACAAGAATTTCTTTGGAGTTGGAATTAGAAATATGTACATACTATATATAAATACAATACTGTGTGTGTAACCGTACTTTTGTACGTTACATAGGAATTTGAGAGTGTATGGGTACGGAAGATTCCTGAAAGATATTAGGAGACAGTGCAAGTGCGTTGTCATCCCTACCACTCTAATTATCCGTTCGGTTCGGTATCGACCGGAGATCGATTGCCGAATTCATTCTCTTCCGTGGATATCCGTCGTTGAAGCAGGATCGGTTGAGCATTAAGTAGAATCAAAAGAATCGTTGTTGTAAATGAGTTAATGTGGAATATTGGAACCAAATCTAACCGTTGTAAAGAAGAATAAGTGCGTTAGGACGTGTCGTATTGAATGTGTGAGGAAATACACGTGTGAGTCGTGATGAACCACGAAGTGGTGATCGATACACGAGTAACGAGGGAGAATGTAAGTCACGTTTAGAATTATACGTCTAAGTCCGTATTAAAAAATTGTTAAACAAAATCGATCGGAGAATTCATGTGCATTTTTATAGATTGTGACAACTACAAATCATATTAAACTTATTCGTTATTCGGGAAGTCAAAATCAAATCTGTCTTTACACCTCACATCGAGTCCTCCTCCTTTTTGACATATGGAGATCCTACCCTGGTCTCTGACCGAATTATTTATTTATAACAAAAATAAATACGGTTATGATACATAGACAAAATTTCTCTATCTAAAATAGTGAATTAATTAGAAGATCATCATAATTAACTCTGTGTCCGTCGAAATGTTTCAAAAGTTGAAAAATGTAATGAAGAAAAATATATTTTTTTACTTAAACTAAAAATAAAAATATATTTATTGATTCCAAAATCGTTTCGAATTGTCACCAAGAAAAATGAAAGTGCAAAATTCGAGTACCTGTAAGTTCTCCCCAAAATATGTTCCAAGCGATTCAATTATATACCGAGAATCAAATCGCTTTTATTTCGAGCTGTAAGTTCTGGAGAAATCTAAGGAAATCTCGTGAAAGCCGATGGACTTCGGAAGTCTTAGCGGACTTTTAAAAGTTAGTGAACATTTTAACGTGTGAGAGTGACTCGTAAATCGTGCACGTATTTTCACGAGTCACATACACGTGCCCACTTATTCTACCCTAAGGGTCCACCACTATTACTTCAAATGTTCTTGGTGACTAAGTATATTGGGAAAAATGAGCATGGTTGACACATTTCTCTACAAGTTACAACTATAGCAAATGTCATTTTGACAAGACCAGTGTGAACTATTTATTTCTGACTTTATGAAAACAATTAATCTCATGGATATTATCAATAAAATTAAAAATAAATTTAAATTATTATATTTTTGGTAACAATTTTTTGTGACAATGTATGCTGAGCTTGCGTCGACTGTCACAGTACTTAGAGTTGATCGTCACAAATTTAAAATAATTTATTAATGAAAAAACAATTTATGTAATTGTAAAAATATTTTTATATATTATAAACATTCATAAATTACTATTATAAATGTTACATAATTTTAAATACAAAATCATATTTATGAACATTTATAAGAAAACCAATTTCTTAACGATTGCGGCAGCTGTAATGAGGTTGATTTGACAAAACTATATGGGTAGAATAACTGCTATATTGATATCTAAATAAGAGAAACTGGGTCTTAATAGATGATCTTTTAAAATGATGTCGGGATTCAAAGGGTTAAACATTACGTATCTTGCTCAAAACAAAGTTTCTAAATAATTAAAATTAGGAACCTCAACTACCCGTATAACAACCATACCCAGTGTTACCGACACGTCATGGGGTACGACGATCGAAGGGGTCGTCGCCGACTTTCTTTTCGATGGGACCGATGAAGAGAGATTCTGGGCAAGGGGGGCGATATGCCTCCTTTGTGACCTGTCAGCTAAATTTTGGGCAAAGAGGAGATGTGTTCCCTTTGTGNGTTTTGTCTGCGTCGTTGATTGGTTAGTTCCAAACGAAACGCGATTGAGATAAAAGGCATCTAAGTTGAGTACGAAGATCAGTTGGTTGGAAGACCTGACTACGATCCGATTTCAAAAGACAAAATAAGCGAAGTTTAATTACACGCTTTGAGACGATTTGAGTGATTTCATTTATTTTACTTCCGACACCATTTTCCCTTCGAATCCTTTATCACAATCACGCACGGGATTGATAGTAACACCCAGTCTTTCCTACTATTTTTTATCAGATATAAAAATCATTTTTAATCTGTTATCATAATTAATAATTCTTTATGTATATGAAATGGAAAGAAATCAAAGGCCTTCTTCTGTTATCATAGAATTTTTGTACATTTACTTCTTTATCCAGACTATTCGAAGAAATTTCTGTTTGCTATATTTATCAGTAACTGAAGTTCGTCGTCTAGTACCCACTAGTCGTAATGAATGAATGGGACATAGGAAATATAGCGAGCAGGGGTGGGCCCAAACGTCGAAACTTTTCGCATAAAAGCTCGTCCATGCCAATTGTCGCACCACTTTACGTGAAAGCGTTCGGAGATAAAACTTGGGGACTCCACTGAAACGTAATTACCCATAAAGTATTCTGTGCGAATTAGAAAATGTCCTGTCATTTGCTTGACGTCCAATAGAATTCTTAGAGTGAAGATGATTTGATTACTAAAGATTTTAACAAATATTAGTGTATAATACCCTAAACATCAAAGTTAATCAATCTTATGTTATTCATCAGAATAAAGAGACGTCTCGCGCTTTTGGAAGTAGTGTTAATGATCGATGATGGTAAACAGTTAGTGAAACATGAAGAATGCGATTTTAAAGAATGAACGTCGAATGCCTACGCAGTGAATAAATATGGGTTGCTTTCGAGAATTCCAGCGGTATGAACAGATGGAGAGAGCGAACGCGCGATAGCAGGATTAATACAAATGACGAGCAAAGGATACAAAGTTCGGTCATTGTTGCCTTGTAGACCCTTCAAGTCACGAAAAGGCAATCATGAGATACTACTGTCCATAAAACATGGCTTTGTCGACCACCCTTCACGGGACTCACGTACCTGTAGACATCTGGAATGACGTACTAAGCACTTCCAAGATTCTTGGAAAAGCCTGCACTTTTTCATCTTTACTCCTCGATATCTTCACCACTTATACAGCCAATTCCGACCAAACCATGGATTTTCAAATGCAATTTACTGCTACCGAAACTACATCTCATACTCTACGAAAATGGGTTTAATAGCTTTTTTACGATGCAAATACGTACATCCCATCCTCCCCACGCGTGTATTTTTCAGACACTATATCACCGCGCAATATTAGTTTCAGCTAGGCGGATTCGTAATGGTTGACTCGTACTACTAGACGGTGAAATACTTCCAAATTGAGTTTGTAGTTGCCGATTTAAATTCCGATTTTCTGCCCCAGTCACAATACGAATTTTCTTCCCTTTAGCGTGCTTCCTACCACTTCCTCCATCAACCAACTACAATTTTCCTTTCCTTGAGAAAACTGTTAGTAGGAGCAACAACAAGAAGTTAAGGCAAATTAGGGCAAGTGAAACAAACATACTTTTCTATTATATATATATATATAGATTATACTTTATTGCTAACGTATGAATGCATAAAATATGGATGAAAAATAATAGTATGTAAAAAATATTTCAAGGTTAACAACCTGGAGATCTTTGATGAATTATGATGAAACATGTGTATCTATTAACGATGATTACATTTTCTGTCATTTGAGATTTGTGATTTCAGCTGTTTCTATACTTATATACACTGTAGCTCCCTTTTGTAGAAATCTGATTCAGTCCAATATACAGCGTAACATGCTTTGGTACAGGATATTAAACGGAATAATTCATCAAGCCGAGACTCGGGATTTCCACAAGTCCATGGGAACTTTATCTCTTTGTTACCATTTGAATCATCTCTCTTCAAAGATGATTATTGTAGCTAGCTAACTACAACAGCAAATGTTTTAGCCAGATGTGAATAACATAATTTAAGTGGCTCGACGGTACTTTGTTAACACCTTGTTTTAGTAATTACCAACTACAGACATTTATGACTGTCGAGCAATTCAAATGTTCAAAGAAAATGCAGAGAATATATGATTCAGTTATATCGCGAAGTAAATGTTTATAGGAAAGTATACAACACAATATTTAAAGAAATAAATAATTTTCAATTGTAATTGGCAATGTGGAAGCTAATAGAAATTACAAATTGTTTTCTAAAAACCAGGAGCAAATAAATGATCAATATTTTACTTATTTGTTTAGGAATTAAATCTTATTGTGAAAAACCAGAAAGCAATCGCGTAGAATAAAAGAAACGAAGATTCAGAACGTTCGAGGGATGAAGCGTTAATCAATTTAATTAGAGCGATTGTTCTTTGTGTCACACGGCAAATCCATTCACAATTTTCTCCCAATGTCAGATACATCGTTCGTACAATATCCATTTGAAATGGTACTTTACTTTTTATTTAATTTTGTAAACTTGGCTTGATAACATACAAGAACATATCTGTTCAAAGAGTGCTATCTTATGGTAAATACATAAAAAATTTATTTTAATTTATCAATAAATAATTGTTCATCTCAAATGTGACAATTCTTACTGATTATACATATACATACATATTGTAATTTTAGCAATTAAGGTTCACGCGTAGTTGTGTAAAGAATTATTATAGTTTTAGTGCAACGAAAAGGACACCTTACATACGTGTGTAATAAGATTTGAAAGTGTAACGGTAGTCAGGGAGTGTTCACAGTAAACAGCAAACAAGAATAATCAATATCTTAGTATCAAAAGAAGGGCGAGCACAGGTAACAAAATTGATACAAAATGAATTTATCAAGAAGGAGTTCATGAAACTATGCAGCTTTTTGTCTCAACAATACGATTTTTTAGAACTCGTCTCTATTTGTTATTATTATATCAAATTATTTCATTAATCAGTGCATGAAAGATTGCATCAAACGTTCTCCAACAATTATTATATGAAATATCGTATTCATTTTTATTATTATATTTATAGCCTGCGGTGTATTATGTAAATGAATTAAAGTGTTCGAAAGAAAAATGAAGGAGCGAGATAAGTGAGTGAAAACCGGCAGATGGGCTTTATAGTTTCAGACGCATATAACGATGAGAAACGAGGGTGGAAACGTCGATCATCCGTGCTAGGCAGTAAAAAAGTTTTGAACGAGCCGTAAAACTCGATCCGGCCGGTATAAGGGATTGAGTAAACTTGTGCCGGCGAGCGGCGGACAGGCGTCGGGCTATTAATAAAAAATGAAGAAACTATCGGGCGGAAGGGATTCAGCGAAAAGTTTGACCCTGTGGGGCAGAAGTTAACCGCGGTCAACCCCAGTCACTTATCTTCGAAATTATTGGAAAACCGCAGGGAAGCCCGATGTGGCGTGTCTCTTGGGGAGGTCTCGAAGGTTGTAGGATTCAGAGCGAAATTTAATCAAAATGGGTCAGGTAGTTTGTTCCTTTTTGCGATGTTCGAGAATAATTAG
>SMSR01009550.1:3686-15203 GCA_019453355.1 Ceratina japonica
GGACGGTTATTCCTTTATATAAAAATTGGTCGGAATTAAATTTTTCTTACGTCCGCGAGAGGTGGAAACTGAAACTTCATATCCTTGAAACGGAGAAAGGCCAATATCCCGCGGGGAATATTTCTCTTAAGAAAGTTATATTTTCCTTGCAACCGGACTAGCATATGTATAACCGTTTTCACGAGACTGTCCGTGTTCTTCAAATAAGGAAACGTCAAGAGGGCCGCGTGCGCGCTATGACCAAGAACTCCATACAGATTCATAGAGGCATGCGGAATAGATCGTGCTCCGCCCTGGTTGCGGTACGCTCTTTTATCTTCTGCAATTTCGGTTAAGACGCTTTGCATGCTGATCAGGCAAGATCATATTCCACGTACCTACGTAAACAGGGAGTCCACGTTTCCACTTGTTTGATCAAAACAGTATTATTCCATTTGTTTCACCGGCGCTGGTTCCGTCCGACAAAAGCCCGTCTTGTTTGATAGATTTTTTATGGTAAGTTGTCGGATAAGAGAGTGACGTATGCTACTTATCGTAACGAGAGACGTATTTTATTCCACTTGTTTGGCGTCGTTCTCCAAGTCGTTTCTGAAAACAATTCTATTTCCACTAGTGTAGCCACGCTGGATTCCATTACATTCGTCCGGCCAGGACGCCTTCTATTTCACTTGCCTGGCCGAGGACAATCTCATTTGACCCGTCCGACCAGAGAACGACCCCTTCTACTTGTATCGTGCGTAATAGACCTCCACTTATCTTGTATCACTGTCATGGAAATTCTTAGTCCATTCATTTTTCCGTGCCATTAGTTAATTTAAAATTCTAACAAGATCATAAAAAATCGAAATGAATATTCATTAAGAATGAAATATAGTATTCCTCCAATAATTATTCCTTATTCATCGTTTTTTATATTTTATCCGAAGAATTGCAAATATAATTGAATGTTCCCGAGCCGCACTACTGTTTAAACATAATATCATGTAAATTTCGGTGAACGTTCGATACGGGATGAATAATAAAGTATCCCTTATATCAACGTTGCGCGGTGGGCCCACCCCAGTTAGAATCGAATAAATTCGTATTCCGCGGCTTCCGGGGCTCGTGATTCCACGGGTTGAACGAAATCCAAGAATCGTGCATGTAAATCAACGACTGCATAAGAGAAAGCCCCCTTCCGCGCCGCGCCTCGTCGCTCGTAGGTATATAAGAGATACGTGGGATACCTCCGTAGACTTTTCCTCTCGCGAAAAATCGGTACCACCGCTTTCAAAGCTGCCGATCGGTTCCAAAGTAAAGATCAGACTCGATTGCGCGATAGCGCATCGCCGCGCCGTGTCGTTCCTTTTTCCCTCTGGCAACTTTAGTGCCACCTTAGCGAATCGACGTTTTCCTGTCTGGTCTAAAACTGTCCCGTCGGAGTTCTCCTTAAATTTGATTCATTTGATTGAATGCTTCATATTTAACCCCTTCATACAATAAAAAAAATATTGGTGGTGAAAATTAGAAATAAATTCTTATTATTATAAAATTGTACTGTTTATGCTTCAAGTAATTTTGTAAATTTTTACTGATAATTTTCCTGTCTGATCTAATATTTTCCTATCGGAGTTTTCCTTAAATTTGATTGATTTGATTGAATGTTTCATATTTAACCCCTTCATACAATAAAAAATATTAGTTGTGAAGATTAGAAATAAATTCTTAATAAAATTGTACTGTTTATGCTTCAAGTAATTTTGTAAATTTTTACTGATAATTTTCCTGTCTGATCTAATATTTTCCTATCGGAGTTTTCCTTAAATTTGATTGATTTGATTGAATGTTTCATATTTAACCCCTTCATACAATAAAAAATATTAGTTGTGAAGATTAGAAATAAATTCTTAATAAAATTGTACTGTTTATGCTTCAAGTAATTTTGTAAATTTTTACTGATAATTTTCCTGTCTGATCTAATATTTTCCTATCGGAGTTTTCCTTAAATTTGATTGATTTGATTGAATGTTTCATATTTAACCCCTTCATACAATAAAAAATATTAGTTGTGAAGATTAGAAATAAATTCTTAATAAAATTGTACTGTTTATGCTTCAAGTAATTTTGTAAATTTTTACTGATAATTTTCCTGTCTGATCTAATATTTTCCTATCGGAGTTTTCCTTAAATTTGATTGATTTGATTGAATGTTTCATATTTAACCCCTTCATACAATAAAAAAAATATTGGTGGTGAAAATTAGAAATAAATTCTTATTATTATAAAATTGTACTGTTTATCCTTCAAATAATTTTGTAAATTTTTACTGATAATTTTCCTGTCTGATCTAATATTTTCCTATCGGAGTTTTCCTTAAATTTGATTGATTTGATTGAATTTTTCATATTTAACCCCTTCATACAATAAAAAAGTTCTGGCAGTGAAGATCCGAAATAAATTCTTATTAAAATTGTACTGTTTATGCTTGAAGTAATTTAACTGATAATCCTTGTCTGGAAACGAACTCCGGTATCGTATTGATCTTTATTATTAGTTCTCGGCGACGTTGTAAAGTTTTACACCTTCGATAAAATCTTAAGGCGAACTAGAATTCCGTACGACGCGACATCCTGTACGTGATACGAAGTTACTACGCGATGGGTCATTAACTTTTATAGAAAAATATTTGATAAACAGGCCACGGATTTCACGCACTTGCAGAAAGGTAGTAAGGAAAATGTGAAAATATATAAAACGTCTTATTCGTGCTTCCGTCTGGAAACCGACGTAACACGTTTTATTTTAATGCCAATAAATCGTGGCAGTGAAATAATTAATCGTCGAACGAGCAGGAGTTCACGCTCTAACTCGCGGACACCGCCGGATATAAATAGTCGCCAGTTCTTCGAGTCATAAATCTTCAATTCTCATACCGTTTCCACGGCGTTTCTTGCCGCTTGTTTTTTTGATCGATTCCCCTCGTATCAAAGCAAAACACGTTTTCTGCTGTACATTAAAAGATTATAAATCAACGCGAGAGGAGAGAGAGAGCCGTTGGCCGCGTATACGAAAATTCCGGGCGAGGATTCCGCGACGTGAACGCGGTTTCCTCGACGATTTTCCATCCGCGGTCTACATCTCAATGGATTCTTTTATGCGGAACACAACAAAGCACGTCGAGGCAATATCGGTACGTGTCGCTCGACGCTAACGGGCCGAGTATTATAAGAGGTCGTCCGGGGCGGGAGGCAAGGGTTGAGACCCCCTCCGGAGGGTGACGCGACGAGGAGGGAGCCTCGCCGCGGTAAGAACGACGCGGTTGAGCGAACCAAACAAGGAAAAATGCACCGATAGCAAGAGATTTATGCAGGCCTCCAACGGCTAAAGAACTTTCGAATACCGATCGTAAGTTTCTTCCCTTAAAACGCGCCGTTACGAGATTGCGTGCAACTGCTCTACCGAATTGAAAGAGTTCGCAATTTCTCCGGCCTACCGTTCTTCACGGAAAAATGTTTGGTCGAGTAAAGATAATAAATAATTGGCCATTAAACCGAACACGCTCCGGTGCGTGCGATACAATACACAGACCGGTTTAACGGAAAATTTTCGCCGGGAGATCGATATTCCTTCGGTTAAAGAGAAAGAAACGACAGAATTATCCGATGAATGTAATGGCGCGAGAAATCNACGTGCAACTGCTCTGCCGAATTGAAAGAGTTCGCAATTTCTCCGGCCTACCGTTCTTCACGGAAAAATGTTTGGTTGAGTAAAGATAATAAATAATTGGCCATTAAACCGAACACGGTCCGGTGCGTGCGACACAATACACAGACCGGTTTAACGGAAAATTTTCGCCGGGAGATCGATATTCCTTCGGTTAGAGAGAAAGAAACGACAGAATTATCCGATGAATGTAATGGCGCGAGAAATCGAGACGGGAAAACGTATAGAGGGAAGCCTGTTTCGTGCGAGTAAACATTCGCGGGTACAAGAACGGTGTTTGATTCGATTCTGGCCGGGAAATCTAGTTGACTCTGGCCATTGAAACCACGCCGCGGCAACGGGAAATGACTTCTCGCCGAGAGGGAAAACGTCGTACAATCGTGTCTGAACCGTGGATCTAACCCCACGACGGCAGCGAAGTTCGTTCCTCCCTTCTCGTTTTTTCTTTTTTTTTTTCCTTTCTAATTTTACCTTTGCCGTTGGTTTCACCTCGTTTACGAAGCACTTTGCCCGTCGCCGGAATAAATACATACCGAAAATTCGCGAACGCGCGCGCGCGTGTGTCCACAGGTGTTCGTCGCCGCCGAACGTGTTTGCCCCGGAAAATTGGCGGGGGGCGCAAATGCATCGCGTTTTACACGCGAGGCGAGAGTCGCGCGAAGCGATAACGGCGACGCACCTCCTCCTGGCGCAACCCTTTTTCCAAGGGAAATTTCACCTGGAATAACTGTTCCCGTAGATTCGATGCGACCCAACGAGATTAATTCACAACGCTTTTCCCGTATAATGCACGCGCGTTCCGGGCGCGTGCTCCGCGCGAATGGAAGAATATCTTTATATAAAATTTATGACTGTTACGTTGGAAAATGTCCATTTTAAAAATACCTTTGTTCGCTCCTCATTGTTCCGCGCAATTCCGCCGGCAATTTATGATATTTGAATACACATTTGTGCGTTGATAATTAAAACGTGTCGGCGCATCGGTAACGGTAATAAACCATTGTCTGGTTTCATTCGATCACTGTCGAGGAAATGGATTTCCCGACGTTCGAAGGACGTTAAAAATCCGCGGATTCCCAAGATGCCAACTCGTCGAGCTTCCGTGCCGTCCAAAAAATGCCGTATTTCTGACGTCGTTCGCCGGAAATCCGCGGAAAAACATGGCTGCCCGGGGAAAATTCCGTCCGCGTGCACATTCTCTGTAACAAAAACTCTCGACGACACAACGGGCGCTTCGAGTCGTTGTGGTAACGATGCTCGTTCCCGATGGATTCGGAGGGTTTTACGTGAAATGTGCGTTGCAACCGTGCGTTAAGAAGGGTAGAGGCGCGTGGAAAGGTTCGTATAGAGGAGGCAAGAGTGGACCGAGCACAAACGAAACCAGCGGCCAGGCCGGGGCCAGACAATGAGGACGAGAGGCATTATTGCAAATACGCCGAATACCGGACCGCCCCGCGAAACCCGCAAAACCGAGGCGCCCACGCTCGCAAATCGTTCTGAGGATACTCGGATTGTGTAGCTCTATGTGCTCGCTGAACTGTGCTCTACGGTTCGTTTCGTATAATTATGTTCGTTGAAGTACTCGCTCGATCAATGTGTATACCTGTTTAATTATGAATATTATAGTGTTAGGAATGTGATCTCTTTGACGATTATATCCGTTACCGATTATCAGTATTAGTTCATGCTTATTATCTTATACTGCGGCACCTACGAATCTTGTAGATTATGGAGTCGCATATCGATTACTTCATAGTTTTTTTATCAAATATAATAAAATATATATTTAATTTAATTTAATATGTTAAATATATATTTTAATTGAATGGTGCTGTTTTCGGGAAGTTTGTGTTTTTGACCTTTTATAATGTGAGTCTTAACTGGGCGTTATAAAATGTTTGATTCTGTTAAACCGTTGGCGAGAGTGTCCCGTTTCTAATTATTTTTAATCGTTGTTGTAGATTAACACTTGATAAGGGCTTACAGATGAGCCGAAACGTACTTTAGAAATATCTTATGGAAATAAACTGACTCTCGTTGAGGCATTCGTCCAAGAATAACAGGTCGTTTTGAGTATTATTAAAAATTCTATCATTGGACGTTAAAATTCAAATACATAATAAAATATAGTTTGAGCATTCAATATTCAAAATATTGCACTTGCAATAAAATCCACAAAATTGTTTTCATTTCTTAAGGGTGTATTTCGATACGATATAAATTTCTATTATTATTTAAAAGTACCTGTAACTGAGGTACATGTACCATATATGCATGATTATATGTATGACAAGTACATACACTTTTGGGATTGACAGTATAGCCAGTACTCCTATTGATCAATAACTTTTCCTATGGGTATTAAATTGTAATAAAAATCTGTGAAATTATTTAAATTCTGAGAGTAATAGAATGGCAACGTGGACATTTTTTGTAGACGGCTCGAAGGAAGCGTCGGAATTGTTTCCGGCGTTTATTCCGGTCGCTTGTCACGAAATTCGCGGCCCCTCGTACAAACCGAATCAGACGGCTGGTGGGTACGTGAAGTCAGCAGCAGAGACGCCATCGAGAAACGCCGAAAAGGCTTCGAGAGGCGCGCGGCCGGGTATCCACCTGAGCTTTATAAGCTAGCCGCTGACTTAGCGATATTCCATACGCTCGAGAAGTGTCTGGGGAAGTTTCCCGTGCTTCCCTTTTCCGCTTCTTGCCCGTACTTTTTTTGCTCCTCGCGAACCTTCCCTTTTCTGTTCCCGACGAGAGAGGAGGAGTGATAATCGACCGACAGGCTCTGAAGAGCCACTTTAATGCACTCCCTTTTTCTCTGACCGAAAATCAGTTTTCAGTGATCTCTGCAGGCGCTGCCCTAAATAATCGCCGCGCGCGTAAATCGTTCGGGCCGACTGTTCCCGCGATAGAAAGCAGAAGTGAAAAAGATCGTTCGAAAAACTGGGATGGGATTTTAATCCGCGCGTTGTAAGTTTCGTTTTAAACAGCGGAATACACAATGCGGGAATATCTGAATAAAGTCTATACGGTGATGGCGTTCATCATGAAAAATTCATCCGGACAGTTTTTTTTTGTTTTTTTCTATAAAACGGAATTATTTATTTTCTCACGAGGCAAGCATCAACAAACGGACGGCTAGGTGTAAAGAATTTCATTTTTCGAGAGCGAACCGATAACGCCCTTTTCACACGGCGAAAAAATAAATGAAACTGTTCATGAATAACGATCGGATCCGACTCAAAAGCTAAAGTGCCACGCCACGCTATTTTAACTATGCACTCTGCTGGAAGAAAGGCCGGATTTATCTTTCCAACATAGGGGGCCCGCGAACTTTGATTTTTAGACATGATCAATGCAATCTGTTTTGGGGCATCGCCTGGACGCTTTCAAAGCTATTGGAATCGGCTTCGAAAACGTGACTTTACACCCCGCTGCGGAAAATCACGGTGATGAAACTAAACCAACTGAAGTACATTATTCGATCTCCAAAAAATTTTATCGCTTGATATATTTTCAAAAAAATGTTTGCCAATAAACAATTTTATTGATTAATTAATTATTGACGCAAATGGAACATTTTTTATACAGTTCTATGAGCACTCACGTCCTATGAATTTTTCGGAAAGTGAAGTTTTCACTGATTCTTCCTCCATTTAACGCCAAGTGCGTTTTGGTATTAGAATCGTTAAAAATGTCTTCGCGGTCGATTCGTGAACCAATAGAATGTAATCAACCGTCAGTCAGAGTGGCACTTTCAATGATCGCACGGTGTGAACAAGAATTGTTTCCCGATCCGCGGAATTAAGTAACCGCAGACGCAAAAGGCTACGGCCGGTTCACTCGATTACATTAATTAATGCGCTCGCGGGCGTAACTGCGAGGCAGCCAAATGATTCGCGCCGCGCCTAAGCGAGAAACGACCGAATCTCGTTATTCCGCGTTTAATCAACGCGCGATGCGATGTTTTTAACGCTCAAACGAGTTACGTGATTAACCGGATGCGAATAGAATCCGCCGCGTTGCCGCCAGCTCCGCACCTAAATCGATTTAAAACCGCGACGCGAACGCCCATTGTACGATCGCTGCAAGCAAATGCTCTAACTTGGTCCTAAAGTATTTAGAATTAAGAGCACTCAGTCCTCTCAAAAAGCCTGATATAATTCAATAAAAATAACGTTTTTTTAAAAACTGAAATGGACGTAAATAACACGGAATTTTTATATCGTTATTGGCAAATTTATATAATTGTTGAGCAGACAATAAGAGTGCTTCAATATTTGTTGGAATGAATTTATTATTTTCATTCCGTCTGAAAAAGTATTAAATTCCATCAGAGGAGAACGCAGCGGTAATACATTGAACCGGAGCGGAGTAATTAATGGGAGTATAATAAAAAATTCACGTGCGACAAGAGCAGTGGAACAATGTCGCTGCGCTCTCGACGCGACGCGAAATCAGATCGGTACAGCAGCGGTACGTCGGGACGTATGAACTTCGTAAAAGTTTTACGACTATCCTACGTTTACGATTGCTCGCCCAGATTGATTCGTTGCCGCGTTTTTCGACGCGGCGCGGTAGTCCCGGACAAGATTTTGTGGAATTACGATGCGTTACGCGGGGAAGAGTCGCGTAATCCCGGCATCCGAAAGTAGTATTCGTCGTCAGGGACTTTTATCGCGAACCCGGCACGGGGATCCCCCATAAAACATATTACGTTCCAAGATCGACCGATAAATTACTGTATTACGAGTGGCAAGACCCCGGCTATGGAATTATATCTTAATCCCTTGATTCCAAGCAGCCAGAGGAAAAAGCTTTTATCGACTCCAGACAAATGGGATTTCGTGTACACGGGGGGACCCCGGCCTTTTATTCTTATTGGAATTTCAAATGCGATCCCCCCACGCCTGCTGTTTGCGTGAAATATTACGCGCCTCCGTTTCCCAGATTAGTCGGAAATAAATTTTAATATTAAACCGTATTAGGCGAATCAAGTTGTTGGAAAGAAACGGGCCGAGGAAATAGGTGGGAAAAATTTGTATAGTTCTCCTCCGGCACGCGGGATGCGATAACGGGGATGGAGTAAATGTTAATTAAATTTCTGACGGCTTCTAATTTCCTCTGCTGCAGCGAAGGAGATAGATAAAAGGAACCGTTTAAATTAAAAGCGGTTTTTGTTCTAAGTTATTTAAGCGCCCTGATAGTCTTCTCGCGCGTAATAAACTTCGGAATGGGCCGTATTAATTAAATCGTGTTGAAACTACGAGTTGTCTCAGAAGATGGCTGCTCCTTATTTTTCTTAGGAACTTCAGGCACGAAACCTTTCGGACACGTAATTCCAGTGTCTAATTATAAATATTTGATACGTATTATAAAGCACGGGATCCGCACACATAGATTATTAATTAATTTCATGTATACATTTCCTCATCGAATTGTGAAAGAAAATTTAAATTGTACGGGCAGAAAGTTTTGCGGCTTAGTGTTTCCGAGACGAGAGTACGGAGTTCCGTAGCACCGAAGGGATTTTTTAACAGATTTCCATAAAAAGAGGAAAGAAAAGTTTACGAGCCCCTCGACTCCATCGCCGGATGAAAATTCTTTCCCCAATCGATATTGTTCTTCTCTCCCCTTTAATTTGCGGTAACGGAAAATTGATAATGGAATAGGAACGAATGTACTTAGTCGATTCGAAATTCCCATCCACCCCCTCTATTATCCATTTAATAACGTCGAATGGAAGCGATCAATGTGCGCGCGTTCTGTGCGAAATAAAAACTGCATTATGTCCCCGATCGATATCAGTTATCTCCTTTTTTATCGTTTTACTTTTACCTTCAATAAAACGCGATGTCGCATCGGAATTATCTAAGGGATTAGATTCATCCGAATTGGAACGATAGGATTATTAAACTGCCCTTCTTAGCGCCATTTATCATCATTCCGTAATCCTCGGTTCTCCGTGACCGAAAAACCAGATCTCATACGCCCGCTTCTGCCTGATGCCAGCTATCTTCGCTGCGCACAGTATTTGCTCGACGGGGAACAATTGTGTTTTACTTGTCGGAGCAGAGACACCCTCTTGCTACTCGTCGAGTCAGAGACGTTCTACTTGAACGGTCTAACATTATCGTTCATGATAATGCAGATTTCGATGGGGGATGATAACCCCTGTAGACCTCCAAATAGAACGGGAATGTTCTTAGCTCAAGAAGTAGTAAAGATCGTTGCTGGTCAGACAGTCAGTAGTATAATCAAATCGATGTGATGGCAGGAGAATAAGAGTCAGAGGGGATGGTAAATAATATGTCAGACAACCCAAAAATAGTACCTCTTTTATTACCTCGAAATTACACGATTTCGAATACTTTTATTTATGGAAAAAGTCCACTTCGATGAAACTCTTAATTTAAACACGATTTTAATTCCTCGCAACATTCAAGAATATTATTTGTATTTTCGTCGACAAGCAACTTAATTTATTTGATTGATTTAATCATACATACAAAGGTAGATTTCATACATCTCTTTTCTGAATATTAAATTTCCATTTGCGAGGGTGGCCAGCTCGATCAAGTCCTGCGCCCAATAAAATGATCTCGACTATAACAAATGGTGCAATTGAACATTGAACACAAACGGGCCTTTGTTACGTTGATAATAAATACATCGCTTGCACGCGCCGCCGTGCAAATAGATCGGGACAAACAAATTTCCACCGGCGCGTCGAGGGCGGCGTTTGGAAAAATATGTTTGCATACAATTTCAAATTGGGTGAATTAATTCATCGAAAATCGCGTCAGTCCGGTGTTTCATGAACCGCGCACAAAAAATATTTCCCGGCAAATATTAATCCGCGAGTTCACGTAATTAACAAGGGCCGACGTTTATTAAATTACTGTTTGATGTAATTTGCCAGAAACTGCGTACACAAAGTTTATTAAATCCGCTTCGACATTTCGTTCCACGAAAATGAAAATTAAATCTGTTTATATTTACGACAATAAAAAATTGCTGTAATTAACTTCGTGCAGTAAGAGATTAATATAAAATTTCTTTGAAGAATATTTATGGTGAATTTTCCGAATTAGTCCCAGTCACATTTGGACGGACCGAACTTTTAATGCGTCAAATTTATCGTTCCCAAATCGGCCAATCAGATGAATGAAATAACTGACCAGGACAGTATCTGCAAATCGTTGGGCATTTAAACGCTTTCAGCTGTAAAATGTGGCCAAGCTTTCAGCTTTCAGGCCGCGAACACGCTCTATCCCTCCGCTTTATCTCGAACGACAATGAACGAAATTGCACGGGGAAAAAATCGACGTTCCATCGGATACATTAAAGTTCATCGACGTCACGATTGCCTGTAGAGATTAATAGTGAAGTTGGGTCTTTGAAAAATCCGATACGGTAAACGCCGTAGATCGAACGAAGAATTGTTGCAAGACGAGGCCCGAGGAGAAACTTATCTAGCCTTTATAAAGATGAAGGAGATAGAGGGGTCCCGGTTTTTCGTTGCTAACTTCCGCCGAGTTCCTTTCCTCTCCTCATTTTTCTTCCTTCCCTGCTTCCGGCGAATGTGAATAAAGATTCCTCGGGACGAAATCGCAAAGACCTCGTAAAAGGATAATTACAGCAATCCCTCCTTCCGCAGGAAATGGCCGACCGTCGTCGTCGCGTTAAATTAACCGCCCTCCGTTGGTTCGTGTTTACCAATAAATGAAAGAGCTGCGAAATGGACGCTTTCCCGCACTGCCCATTTGCATTGATGACTATTTCGCGCCTGTGCATTTTACGATTCGCCCC
>SMSR01009551.1:5420-15874 GCA_019453355.1 Ceratina japonica
AAAAAAAAATAGAATATTGAGTGATTTATTCATTTTAATAAATCTGAATGGCCTAAAAATGGCCAAATATCTTAAACCTCAAGGAATGGCCAATGGAATGACTTAAAACTGTCCAAATTTCTAATTCCTCCTCATTTACTATAAATCTAATCTAATCTCCTCATTTACTATAATATTATTTATATGAACGTAAACGAAACGAATGACGAGTTAATCGAAAGTTGACTCTGTCGAAGATGGTCGAAGATTAGAAGGCGTTTGATACTGGGAGAGAGGATTGTTAATCGGGACAGCTGACGTAAAAATGAGAGATGTCTGGTGGTTGAAAGAAGCGTCCGGGGGGAGTGAGGGGTATTGTCGTCGTGGCTTTAACCACGATTCACGGGTACGGGCTCACGCCGATGCGATGATCCCTTTTATCCAATCCGTGAGGAGCCGCGAGGCGTTAAATCCCCCGGGAAAATCTCCGTAACTGAACTCGCGTTCCCGCTAAGTCGGTCAGCTCGGTCCAGCCGAGCGAGAGGATCACAATACCGCGTACCTACGGAATGGTTACCAGGGTTATATCCTTTAGTAGCCTTATTCCCTTTACTCCCTCTCCCTTTCTCCCTCTCTTTCTCTTTCTCTTTCTTTTTCTTCGTTCGAGTATCCCAAATCCCCGGTGTCGTGCTACGAAATTAGTTGCGCGAAAAATTCATGTTAATGTCGGCCGATCGGTGCCACTCGCCCGTGAGACGCTTCTTTAGACAACTTTTGCTCACGCTTGCTCATGCTTGCTCGTGCTTGCTCATGCTTTTACTGTATGTATGTATAGTTGTGGCCGCGCTCGGTTAAAAGATGTTTTCGACGCGTAGTTCCTTTCGGTTCGCGTCCTCCTCCTCCTNTGATGAATTCATGAAGAAATCCAAAAATATGATTGATACGACTGAATTTGATGATTCTAATATGAGTTCATGAAGAAATCCAACGAAATGAATGATACAACGACTTAATTTACTGATTCTCCAATTTATGAAGAAATCTAACGATATGAATGATACGACGACTGAATTCGATGATTTTCCTATGAATTCATGAAGAAATCTAACGATATATGTAAATGATAGACGACTGAATTTTATGATTCTCCCATGAATTCATGAAGAAAGGCAACTACTGAATTTGATGATTCTCTCATGAATTCATTTCCGAAATCCAACGATATAAATAATACAACTACTGAATTTGATGATTCTCCCATGAATTAATTTCAGAAATCCACCAACATGAACGACACCACGACTAAATTTGATAATTATTAATTTTACACTGAGAACTAAAATATTCTTGGTACCATTTTGGAGCCAAGGAGTGAAACTCTCAACGAAGGATCGATTCGTGAGTTAAACGACGGCTAAATTGCCGGTCCCGGTCGGAGTCAGGTATTTTCGAATCGCCACACGTCGCTGAGAACGTTTTACGTGGCCGTATACTCTCGCTGCTGATTGCAGGGTGAATTTCTCGTGAGTTTGCTGCATTGTCGCGAGAGAATGAGCGGGGAGGCGCTGCGGCCGCGAGGGGTGCCAGTCGATTTTTCGGACCCTTCGGCCCGTTCCTTGTGAAGATTTCAAATTACTGGGTCCGGGAACGGCGCCCCCGTCGCGGCGCCGAAGGGGGCTCGAAAAAACTCGCGCGCCCTGCCTCGACGTGTCGTCGCGCCGTAACAGAACGCACCACTTTTTTTTTCTCCTCCTTCTTTCTTTCGTTCGCTTTTCTTTTGATATATCTTCCGCTCCACTTGCCGATATCATCGACACGGCCACCCGATCGTGGGTACGCGGTTCTTTAACAACGATTCCGTGCCCGATACGTAACGAGCCTCGCTTTCGATACGTGAACCTCCCCGTTACTTCTCTCTTTCTCTTCTCTTCTTTTCTTTTCTTTTCTTTTTTTCGGTTTTATTTTTTGGGGTAGAATGAAATGAATGGCACTTAAGTCGTTCATCGGCAAAAAATACAAACATATCTAGATTTGTATTCAAGTATATTAAGAAATCTTGTATGAAGCACTTAATTATGTTTTTTCCCAGTAATATTGGAAATTTAATAAATCCCATGACTCTTAATTCCCAAATATAAAAAGAATCTCTAAATTCCTTAATTCTGTATTACAAATATATTACAACAATTCCACTCCGTCAAAAAATGGGTCTTAAAAGAATGCGAACATGTCTATATTTGTACTCGATTATTTTAAGAAATCTTGTATGAAGCACTTAATTATGTTTTTTCCCAGTAATATTGGAAACCTAATAAATCCTATGACACTTAATTCCCAAATATAAAAAGAATCTCTAAATTCCTTAATTCTGTATTACAAATATATTACAACAATTCCACTCCATCAAAAAATGGGTCTTAAAAGAATACGAACATGTCTATATTTGTATTCGATTATTTTAAGACATCTTGTATGAAGCACTTAATTATGTTTTTTCCTCATAATATTGGAAACCTAATAAATCCTATGACACTTAATTCCGAAATATAAAAAGAATCTCTAAATTCCTTAATTCTGTATTACAAATATATTACAACAATTCCACTCCATCAAAAAAGACTCTGGTCTTAAAAAATACTAAGATATCTGTATCTGTATCCAAGTNTCCGCTCCACTTGCCGATATCATCGACACGGCCACCCGATCGTGGGTACGCGGTTCTTTAACAACGATTCCGTGCCCGATACGTAACGAGCCTCGCTTTCGATACGTGAACCTCCCCGTTACTTCTCTCTTTCTCTTCTCTTCTTTTCTTTTCTTTTCTTTTTTTCGGTTTTATTTTTTGGGGTAGAATGAAATGAATGGCACTTAAGTCGTTCATCGGCAAAAAATACAAACATATCTAGATTTGTATTCAAGTATATTAAGAAATCTTGTATGAAGCACTTAATTATGTTTTTTCCCAGTAATATTGGAAATTTAATAAATCCCATGACTCTTAATTCCCAAATATAAAAAGAATCTCTAAATTCCTTAATTCTGTATTACAAATATATTACAACAATTCCACTCCGTCAAAAAATGGGTCTTAAAAGAATGCGAACATGTCTATATTTGTACTCGATTATTTTAAGAAATCTTGTATGAAGCACTTAATTATGTTTTTTCCTCATAATATTGGAAACCTAATAAATCCTATGACACTTAATTCCGAAATATAAAAAGAATCTCTAAATTCCTTAATTCTGTATTACAAATATATTACAACAATTCCACTCCATCAAAAAAGACTCTGGTCTTAAAAAATACTAAGATATCTGTATCTGTATCCAAGTTTTTTAATGAAACCCTATACGAAGTACTTAATTACGTTTTTACCTCGTAATCGAAAATCAAATCGTAGTTAATAGTTGAAACCCTGAATCTCTGCCGAAACTCGCGGCGGAGCCATGGAACGTGGCGACGACGGTTCGAAAATAAACGGGGATCGGATTAAAACCGCGAAACAATTACGTCGACTTCTCCCGGTTGCTTCGTTCATCCCCCGTCAAAACGGCGTCCGCTTTGTCCGTCGCCGGGGCTTTGAACGTCGAAACCGCGAGAATTACCAGCGGTACGTACATCGCCGAAACGAAACGGCGAACGCGGGATGGGAACGAAAAAAAAAAAAAAAAACAGAGAGAGAGAGAGAGAGAGAGAGAGAGAGAGGGTAAAAGAGGAAAATAACGGGTACGAGAGGAGGAGAGAGGGCCGGGCCGGGTCCGGAACCATAAGAGTGTGAAAATGTTTTGCAATTTCGAAATCAGCCGTGGCCGGCAGTTTGCGCGAAAGCGCGTTGCCGGAAACCGGGAACCGGCGCGCGACGCGCAACGCAACCGGCCCGAGTCCGACCACAGCCGCAAAAGCGGATTGCGGTACCGCCGGGTAACACGCATTAAAAACGCCCTCACGCACACGCCCGCCACCCACGCCAGCCCCCTCCTCTCGTATACGCGTTCCTCTCGTTTCCTCGTCCGAGAGACACACAGACGTTCTTTTTTCTACTCTGTTTCGCTTTTTGTCGCTGCGAAAACGAGCCGCGGAACAATTGATACGGAATGAAAATTAAAGTTCGACGCGAGGTTTCTCGATTATTTTTATGCCGCCGTTTGGACATTCCACGATTTCGGAATTTTTTGATGGAAAGGAGGCGACTGGAAAATCCTTGGAGAGATCTTCAGGGAGTCCTTGAGGAGAAACGGGACTTTTGAGGGAGATGCGAGGACGTAGGAAAACGTCAGTCTTCAGGAAAATGAGAAACCTTGAAGAAAAAACGACAGCATATTTCGATATTCGAGGAGGTAGGAAAACGTCGCGTTGTTCAGGAAAATGGGAAACCTTGAAGAAAAAACAACAGCACTTTTGGAGATGCATAAGAAAACGTCACCAAAATGGGGAACGTTGAAGAAAAACAAGAGGAATTTCGTATATGCGAGGAAGAGGTCCCTTTCTTGAGGAAAATGTGAAACGTTGAGGGAAAACAATATTTTTGAAGAGGCGAGGAGGTGGGTAGAATATTCGCGAAACGAGTAATAAGGATTGGAGTCCCGAAGACGTCGGCGAGATGAAAGGATCATCCCTCTGTGCGAGATACGTCGTCAAAGGGACACGCGTGTCTGGTCCCCAGCCGTGATTTTCGCTCGACTGCTCGGCCGCCTCGCCTTCGGTCCACCGATGCCGATCCCGATGTGTCGCGTTACTCTCTTACTCCCATCCTCCTCTAGTTAATAATATATGTACGTACGTATGTATGTATGTAGTTCTCTGTCGCTGCACAAAGAAGATTCCTTCTCTTTTTATACACCCTCGTTTAACGATTGAAACACAGACTCCCTCCTTGCGAAAATCCAGAATTTTTCAGGAAAAGATAATGACAATTAGGTGATTTTTTATTTTTTTTTTTAAGTTTCATTGATTTTTGTTTGTGAAATATCATTTATATACTTTTTATGTACTTCTTCTACATATTTACTAAAAACTGCAACCTAACAGTTAGAAATTTTGAAATACTGAGACTTTCATGTTTCATTGATTTTTGTTTGTGAAATATCATTTATATACTTTTTATGTACTTCTTCTACTTATTTCCTAAAAACTGCAACCTAACAGTTAGAAATTTTGAAATACTGAGACTTAGAATATTAGAAATAAAAGACTTCTTAACTCTAGAAATCTAAACGGGCCTCAAATGAGTCTTTTTATTACTGTCTTAAATTTTTGGCAGAGATCTTACAGCTCATGCAACCTTAAATTACACACGCGCAATTAATAATACTTAAAATAAATTAATAAACAATCATCGAGAAATAATTATAAAACACGATGAAATCAAGAAATCGACTCGTCTGACTATTTGACCTTCGCTTCTGAAAACGGTACCCTTCTTTCTAATCCCCGATCAGCGTCCGACGTTGAAGTTCTCCAATTTGGGTTCACCAAGAACGGTAATTACGCTGCTTACTGTTCTTTGACCCGGTCCGAAGCCGGAAATCCGATCACGTGCTCCGTTGGGAATCCCCTTCCCCTCAAAACCACCTTTCCGTCAATCTGAACCCGAAGAGAATAAAAAAACGACGAGGAAAATCAGCCGAAGAGGACCAACCACAAGAAGAAGAAGAAGAAGAAGAGAGAACCAATCACGAGAAGAAGAAGAAGAAGAGGGAACCAACCACTAGAAGAAGAAAACCAAGCACAAGAAGAAGAAGAGAGAACCAACCGTGAGAAGAAGAAGAAGAAGAGGACGAAGAGGTGAAAATGGAATGGAAGGAAGAGAGTCACGAGAACGAACCGGGGGCAGGATTGGTTCGGGAGTGGCCGGGGGGGTAGTAAGGGGAGGCGAAACGCGGCGAATTCGTACCATTTGGTACGAATTCGATGTCGGTTAACGCGGCGCAGCGGGGTTGCCGCGGACGCCTCGCCGGACACATTGACGGCGCCCGTTCGACTTGATAATCGCTTGCCATTCATACACTTTTCATTGGATCGCGATCGAGCATTAAGAAACCCGAAAGAAGAGGGACCTCGGGGGGGGAGGTACGGGGCACGGCGTATTAGCATTAGGAGGCATCATCTCGAGTGTAAACACTGCATGGGCACCGCGGATTTAGTCACAGTCTACCACCGCGGGACGTCCTTCCACATCGCATTAACGTCTCCCTTATTGCGCTACGCGCCGCGTGCCCCTGATCCACGCCCGTGAAACCTGCACCTAACCGATTCTACTCTCGACGTATGGCCCACTCGACCGGCCCTTTTCATTATTTAGCCCGTTTCCACTGATTTTTCAATTGAAATTAATTGGGCTCGAGATGGTGGAGATCGTCTTATCAGAATATATCAGAGATGGGATAAATATAAGGGGACCGTTTTATCCTTCGACAGGAACAATTGTCCTTTTCATTATTTAGTTAAATTTCAGTGACTTTTCAATTGAAATTAATTGGGTTCAAGATGGTGGAGCTTGTCTTATCAGAATATATCAGAAATGGGATAAACAGAAGGGGATTGTTTTATCCTTCGACAGGCCCAGTTGTCCTCTTCATTATTTAGTTAAATTTCAGTGACTTTTCAATTGAAATTAATTGGGTTCAAGATGATGGAGCTTGTCTTATCAGAAAATATCAGAGAATGGCTGGATTTAAATAGAAGGGGAACATTTTATCATTCGACCAGGCCCAATCGCCCTCTTCATTATTTAATCCATTTCCAATGATTTTTCAATTGAAATTAATTGGGTTCAAGATGGTGGAGCTTTTCTTATCAGAAAATATCAGAGAAAGGCTGGATTTAAACAAAAGGGGACCATTTTACTATTCGATCAGAGCCAATCGTCCTCTTCATTATTTAATCCATTTCCACTGATTTTTCAATTGAAATTAATTGGATTCAGAAGATAGTGGAACTTGTGTTATCAGAGAATATCAGAGATAGGCTAGATTTAAACAGAAGGAGACCATTTTATAATTCAACATNAAGATGGGATAAATAGAAGGGGATCGTTTTATCCTTCGACAGGCCCAGTTGTCCTCTTCATTATATAGTTAAATTTCAGTGACTTTTCAATTGAAATTAATTGGGTTCAAGATGGTGGAGCTTGTCTTATCAGAAAATATCAGAAATAGGCTAGATTTAAACAGAAGGGGAACATTTTATCATTCGACCAGGCCCAATCGCCCTCTTCATTATTTAATCCATTTCCCTTGATTTTTCAATTGAAATTAATTGCTTTGGGCTCAAAATGGTGGAAGATGTCTTATCAGAAACTCAGATATAGACCAGACGAAAAATTGTCAAACATTCGGCCATTAAGAACCATAATTAAATTAGGCAGTAATAAATGAATTCACTTCACTCGTGGTATGTTTATTTATTTAAAAATATATATATGTACATCTATATTCATCCAGATTGTCAAATTTTAATAAATAAATAATCCAATCACTTTTTCAAATAAACAAAATACTAGTAAATAAATAGAAAAATTTGTAAATAAATTTATTAGAATACTAGAAATAAGTACTATAAAAACTAACTAATAATGAATTCCAAATAATTAACATACTAAAATACATAAAATAATTCGTATGAAGAAACTTAGAATTTGAAGACGAGGTCCCCCACTTTTGGGCCAGACTATAATTATCCATATCTCGTTTAATCCCCTGCCACAGGGAAAGATAATTACAACAAAGAACCAAACCTGAGCCCGTTAATTATCCACAACGCCAACAATTAAATTGAAAATCGTTAAATACCGCTTTCAACTCGTTCCGCAAGAACGATTCCATTAACATAACCAGAGCACAGAGCAACAAAGAGCCAGACACACAAAACGGACACACCGTTTTTCGTTTTGTCGAAAAAATTGATAATTCGATCGGCGGTCCGTTTGAACAAACGCGATCAAACTCGCACTCGTTCAAAAGTCTCGTTCGTCAGTTCCACCGTACACACACAAATACATAACATGGATACACGAAGAATATGTGAGAATGCGAGAACTTTGAGTGCGTGGGTGTACACTGGCGTTTCCGTGCGGGTGCTCGTGAAAATGGCGGCAAAGGCCCGTCGCGGCCAAACCAGGGTTTTGACGCGAGGCGTTTATCGGGAATCGAGGTTTGCTGAAACGTGAAACGTACAGAGAGAAAGAAGAGGCCCCTTTCTCTCTCTCTCTCTCTCTCGGCCGTGGGTTATGGTTACGCGTTCGAAAAATCGTTAGTATAGGAAGTTCTTGCCGCTGACGTATTTCGGTCGCGCTTTTTTCGACCCCCCCCCGTGACCCGGGTCTTGCCCCCGGGGCAGCGAGGGACGTAGGGAGGGACCGGGGGGAGGCAGAGGCCCGGGGCTCCGACGCAACGGAACCGTTCCACCGAACGGTTCTGTTTGCCGACACGCACGCTCGACGAGAAGGATCGTTTTTCGGAGTCAGTGATTCGGATCGCGGCCGCCGGGCCTCTACGATCCCGATGTCCTGGAGGGCGCTTGAAAATTTTGCACGTGCCACTGTTAAAAACCGGGTCGAACCGGCGAACCGGCGACGATTCCGCACAGGGGACGAGAAAAGGCCACCGGGAGATCCGGAGTAATTGAGCCATCCAGTAGATCTCTCGATCTCTCTCTCTCTCGATCTCTCTCTCTCTTTTCTCGAAGTTGGTACACGCTGGTCCGTTCACTTAAAACGAAGTTACTATTTTATGGACATTAAATGATGTTTATTATTTATAAAGAAATTGGATGTGCAGAAATATGTGAAGCGTGTCGTAAAAAAAATAATTTAAGTAATGAAATATGTTGTATGTAGAAAAACAGAACGCTTTTTTTATGAAGGAGGAAATGGAATGGCGAAATTTCTAATTTCTTAGTTATTATAATAAAAAAAATATAATATTGACTGATTTAATCATTTCAATAAGCCTGAATGGCTAAATTTCTAATTCCTTTCTTACTATAATAAAAAAAATAGAATATTGACTGATTTATTCATTTTAATAAGCCTGAATGGCTAAATTTCTAATTCCTTTCTTACTATAATAAAAAAAATAGAATATTGACTGATTTATTCATTTTAATAAGTCTGAATGGCCTAAAAATGGTCAAATTTCTAATTTCTTAGTTATTTTGGATTTAAGACTTGGATTCTTAGTTATTTTAATAAAAAATATATAATATTGACTGATTTAATCATTCTAATAAACCTGAATGGCTAAATTTCTAATTTCTTTCTTACTATAATAAAAAAAATAGAATATTGACTGATTTATTCATTTTAATAAGCCTGAATGGCTAAATTTCTAATTCCTTTCTTACTATAATAAAAAAAAATAGAATATTGACTGATTTATTCATTTTAATAAGTCTGAATGGCCTAAAGATGGTTAAATTTCTAATTCCTTACTTATTATAATAAAAAAAATAGATTATTGACTGATTTATTCATTTTAATAAGTCTGAATGACCTAAAAATGGTCAAATTTCTAATTTCTTAGTTATNCTAAAAATGGCCAAATATCTTAAGCTTCAATGAATGGCCAATGGAATGGCTTAAAAATGTCCAAATTTCTAATTCCTCTTCATTTACTATAAACCCAATCTAATCTCCTCATTTACTATAATATTATTTATATGTACGTAAACGAAACGAATGTCGAGTTAATCGAAAGTTGACTCTGTCGAAGATGGTCGAAGATTAGAAGGCGTTTGATACTGGGAGAGAGGATTGTTAATCGGGACAGCTGACGTAAAAATGAGAGATGTCTGGTGGTTGAAAGAAGCGTCCGGGGGGAGTGAGGGGTATTGTCGTCGTGGCTTTAACCACGATTCACGGGTACGGGCTCACGCCGATGCGATGATCCCTTTTATCCAATCCGTGAGGAGCCGCGAGGCGTTAAATCCCCCGGGAAAATCTCCGTAACTGAACTCGCGTTCCCGCTAAGTCGGTCAGCTCGGTCCAGCCGAGCGAGAGGATCACAATACCGCGTACCTACGGAATGGTTACCAGGGTTATATCCTTTAGTAGCCTTATTCCCTTTACTCCCTCTCCCTTTCTCCCTCTCTTTCTCTTTCTCTTTCTTTTTCTTCGTTCGAGTATCCCAAATCCCCGGTGTCGTGCTACGAAATTAGTTGCGCGAAAAATTCATGTTAATGTCGGCCGATCGGTGCCACTCGGCCGTGAGACGCTTCTTTAGACAACTTTTGCTCACGCTTGCTCACGCTTGCTCATGCTTGCCCATGCTTTTACTGTATGTATGTATAGTTGTGGCCGCGCTCGGTTGAAAGATGTTTTCGACGCGTAGTTCCTTTCGGTTCGCGTCCTCCTCCTCCTCCTCCTCCTCGGACGATGTCCTTTTCGAGTTGCCACCAGTTACCGGCCACCGTTGCCACCCGAATCCTGCTGAATGAATTCACTGAACTTCGGGATTCCCTTTCGATGCTCACTG